>WURT03102468.1:0-12347 GCA_009936505.3 Holothuria glaberrima
TTGTAATTTTTCCGCATACTTTGAGCCAAAGTTAGCCCACTCACCAGAAAAAGTGAGCAAAACAAGAGAAAAAAATCTATGGAAGACGGCCTATCAGGTCCAGAGAGAATCTGAGTTATTTCAACGCTGACATTAAGCGTGATATGTACATCCACTTAATTTAGAAATGGTGTTTACCATAATGAGTGTTCTATTTTTCTTAGAATTTTAGTCGGGTATGTGGAGCGAGAGGTAATAATTGCGCGAGGAGCGTGCCGAAATTTTTCCTCTCCTTTCGCGTTAAGCGTGCACTCGCTCCAGTGCAACACGTTTGGCATCACAGTTTGTCCCTAGTAGACTTTTGACAAGAGATCATTATCGAGGAATGGTCACAGTAGTCCGCACGATCAGTGGTGCGGCCAGGTTTTGCTGACTGGGGAGGTACCCACATAAACCAAGAGAGTCGGCGTAGAGCATGCATTTATGGTCTCTTAAGATATTTTGCAACTTGAGTGGATCCTTCCATTGTCACCTGATGCACACGTGCCCCCCCCGAGGAAGGGGTCAAAGGGTGTCCCTTCCCCTTTCAGCCTGTAAAGATTTTTTGGTAATTTGATGTGGCTCAGATTTAATATATGCTAGCTACAAGGGGTAGAGGGATTTACAACTCTCCCTACCCCTCTGAAAAATATTTCTATATAAGGTGGCTTAAATGCAAAATAGCGCTATCTTTTGCAAAACGTTCCACTGATAGCATGTTTAGAACTCCTCATTATTTAGTTATATTTTGGTTGTGGCATGAAACCCTCCGAGGCAGGTACCATGAGATCAGTCTAGGGAAACTCTGAGGTAATTACAAAATGACGATACTAACATGAGCAATGTCAATTCAGACGATCCGCGAGCAATGGGAGGGGGGGGGGGAGTAAGCGAGAAGGAATAGCCAAAAAGTTGTAGATATAGAAGTCCTTGTGTAACAACTAGTTTTCTCACAAATGCCACTTTTGTCTCACCAACCCGCTTTTGTCATACTAATTGTCCATGCACTTTTGTCACAACAATCACTTTTGTCTTAGTCATCGCCAACATTTGTCACAAAGGAGGTCACAACTTTTTTTACAGTGACCCATATTTTTCACAATTTTACAGGACACCACTTTTGTCACACACACACACATACACACACACTTTGTCCACTTTTGTCGCACACGTTGAGTAAGTTAGGTAAGCTTTTAAGGTCAAACTAATACGTTTTAAGTGGTTGAAGTATGTCATATATATTGAATTTTGAGCAAATCGGCTTAGTAACTTCTCATACGCAGGGGGCTATGATTGGACGCTGAAAGAGGGCACTTCGAAAAATGTTTCTTGAATAAAACTAAAGGGCGAAAGCAGTCTCCCAAAGTTTATTTTCAAAATTTTGCTAAATTTTACAAATTTTCCTCTTATTTTGCTCACAAATAACTTTCATTATTTTTCTATATAAAGACATTGAATATTGAACTGGTAAAGCAAGTAGTTATTTTGCATGAATTTCACGAATAAACCAAAAAATGAAAAAAACAATATTGTCAAATGATTGATATAGGTCATTCCTGAAGTGGGATAACGGGGCACACGTGTTTAAATTGAGGGGAGGGGTGCATTTTCCCTTTAAGAACGGAATACTGTACATCTCGGTAACAGCTATACAGGTATATGGGCACCGGCCCAAGGGACGCGGTAACTCCTCGGCCCCAGTCAGGAGATTACACAGACAATGTGAGGCAGAGAATTGACGTACTATTCTGTTTTACAGTTGAGTACGGAGTATGCTATCCCTCAAGTCACTTCTTAATATTAGGCTAAGCCAGAATAAATATGAAATTATAGCTCAACTTGCCGGTTTAAGTCCCAGAAATTAGGAAAATGTGAAAACGGCACATTTCCTTAAGTTTCCATTAATTAGGAGGATGTAAAAAACGGCACATTTCCTTAACGTTCCACTAACTAGGAAAATGTGAAAAACGGCACATTCCCTGAAAGTTTCATTAATCAGGAAAATGTGAAAAACGGCACATTCCCTTAGTTCCCTGTAAGTATGACGGCTTCATCGGTGAAAACTGCACAGCACTTCACGAATGGAACCTGGCGGCAACTGGCATACCGGTTACAGTTACAAGGCGTACTGCCAAGCTTAAGTCTCCAAACCTCTGAAAACCTCAGCATTTTAAGGCACGTTCGTACCTGTAAAACATTACTGAAGAGGCCCTGTCAATCCCGTGGTTTAGCTTTAAGGCAGTCCAGCTCGCCATTAGACTTCAGTAGTACATTGTTAAGTCCTCACTGCAAAATTGCATTTTCTCCTCAGAAAGCATTTCACACCCCTTAGCAAGTCGCCCTACTCCTTCAAAACTCCCTGTGTTCACTGTTGCGATTCTCCCTATGCACCAGCTCTAGGTATTTTAGCCGCTCTCAGAGTGCGACGCTTACCCCTTTGCTACATTAAATAGGCAAATGCATTCTAATTCAACTAAACATAGGCAAATTTAAATTTCCCGCCGTACGACTTGAGCACACGAAGTCTACCTCATCGTGCACAAAAGAATATACTCATTTCTTGCACAGATCATTCAAGCGTTCGCCACTCTCTGTACTGAGCCTAGGACTATATACAAAAGACCGTAACCCTTGAACCGTGACTGTCATGGAAATAATACGCACAAGAGAACCCTGTACGGAACACCCAATTATCACACATTTTCTAATGGATATATCCTTCTGGAAAAGCACACCTCTAACGGATATATGCGAACAAAATACATTCCTTTGTTTATGGAAATGCATTTCCTCATGGTATACCCTAACTTTTCATCTAAATGTGATAATGTGGTGCACCCAGGCACGGAACCCTCAACTCATGAATAATTATAAACTGAACTTGTGACCTGTGACAGTGATGTGTGTGTGTGTGTGTGGCCATTGAGCTACAGAGGTGTGACAAAAGTGGTGTCCTGTAAAAGTGTGACAGATATGAACGAGTGTCGTGACAAAAGTCGTGACTTCCGTTGTGACAAAATTATGGGCGATGATTTTGACAAAAGTGGTTGTTGTGACAAAAGTGGGCAATAAATTTGACAAAAGTTACATAGTGAAACAAAAGTGGTATTATGACAAAGCTAGTCGTTACAACTTTTAATGTTCATCATCCACCAATGCCGAGTGTCCGTGAAGATGTCTAAAGAGAACTACATACGTCCAATCTTTCACGTGCTGCTACAAACCTGACGAGTGTTACCATGTGTTATACTCATAATCTTAATTGCTCTATGATCCCCTCTTGGTGCGCGGTCCCAACAGAGTTTGGAGATGTACTTCTAATTTTCGGAAATTTGTTTTCCCAGTATATAAATCTGCCGTGTTAGTGCCCGAATTATGGCCATGAGATAGAGAGCCCCAAACATTACTAATGTGCACTAGGCGGGCAGAAATTATGACTTAAAAATCATTTCTGTGACAAACTAGTTGCACGCGGACCAAGAGACTATAGATCCCTCAAAACTTCTCTGCCAATTAGAATGCGAACATGCTCCTTGGCAGCCTGGTAGTTCGTTAAGGATTTCAATTTCCAAAAACGAAGTTTCTCAAGAATAGAGGAGGGCGAAATGAAATACCTTTCTTCACGATCGTTCTTGCAACACTGTGCTCCTCTGTAATACGTCTATGGACATAACCGATTGGCTTAGGACTCTCAACAATGAATCTGAATGCGTTTTAGACCTTATATTGATAATAAGGGCAAGAATGGGCTAAAAGCGTGAGGAGCAGGCCCGTTACCAGACTTGGAGAGCAGGGGGGTCAATCAAAGCTCAGGGTCATACATTTTGGTTAAATGGAGAAGCATAAACTTTCACAGAATATTTCACCAAGTCATTGAAACATACAAACAGCTAGGGTCAGTTGCGTACACAGGATTTCTCTCAAGGGGGTGGGGGCGTGCAGTATGTTGTGTGACCATCGTCCTGGGGAGGGGTGTAAGGGGAGGATGTCCCTCTCCCCTTTGAAAATTTTTGAAAAATTGGGTGTCCTTACATGCAATTTGGTGCCATATATGCTTCCTTTTTTGTTAAGGAAAATATTGAAATGTGAAAGTATGCTATATTACAGGGCCCTGACTATTATGCCGCCGAGCAGAGTTGGTGGCAAGCTAAGGAGCAGGGGGACCTGCCCCCCAAATACCCCCCGGCCACGAGCCTGGCGAGGAGCACTCAAAACTTTTGGTAGATTGCGACGGAATAGTTTGCGAAAACTTTGACGGTTTTCAAATGATTTGTGACAAAAACTGATCGAAAGAAATCCATCACTTCGTCGAAAACACACTTCTCCCTATCCCCTGTAGAAATATATGGCTTAAATGCCTTTTGAATTAAAGGAGCTGGGTAGCCGCCAAAACAATAAATTCTCGGACCCGCCGACTTCGTTACGTCACATCCGGTTATGATTCTTGCTTTATCGATTTGATCAGAAACCGATGAAGCCACCCATGCACTGTGTTTAGCACAGTATACAACTCACAACGTACGTTCGCGTGTTTCAGTGCGATACATTTAACTTGAGAGGAATTACGACCTACCCCTATTGCGCTCATCATCTGCTGGAGGTTCATGGACAACATTGTCAATTTTGGAGGTAATTGAAACTGTTTTCCGATCAATGAGTTTGTTTTTCGTTGTAGACCTAGGCGCTACCGCTAGCCTAAGTTAGGATAACGTTAGCACTGCTATCGATCAGAACCGTTACAACTGGAAACGATTCAAAAATGCCTGAAGAAAAAGTAACGAACTAGCAATTCAAAAAACAAATTGCCTAATTTCAAGTGGAAAATCAAAAATGTAAGAAAACATAGGAATGATATCACTTAATTACATTGCAAAAAATATTTTAAATGAGAATTTTAAACGTAGTAAGAGGAGTATTTTCAATATTAGCCTCAAGCTGAGGGTAAACATCTCGTTTGGTGTGACGTTTTCATTTCGGAAGAACGCCACTACCCACCTCCTTTGAACTTTTGGGGAAATTTTCAATAATCGATTGCGAATCGAATACCCCGTGCCTGCGGTACTGCGAACGATAACACGTCTTCTCGCCAGCCTTGGGTCTTAAATCATCCTAGAAAGCCCTTCTATAAATTGTTGAACCTTTATCCCCAAGATGGAAAAAATAATTGTTAGTACAGTAGTGTAACAAATCCATGCCCCCCGTTCATAAATTAGTATGTTCACGGCAAGAGATCTTAGACTAGCATTATTCCTCAGCAATTCCCTTCTAGCTCAAATGTCCACGTTGAGAACTTTTAAAGGTGGTTATTGAGTTGGTTCACAAAATTTATGGTTGTATTTCACATATGTTGAGATTTACTAACATCTTGATGGTAGATGATTAAACTAAGAGATTCTGCGCATCTCACTCACAACTGAAATGACAATGGTAGGGTAATTAACGATTAAAATCATTTATTACAAATTTGTGATCAGACACATTTTTACCATTAGGTAGTAACCATATGCAACCACTGTTTACGAAAGCGACAATTTCTCACATTTTCGGTAACTATATGAAGTGTGACAGGGGAAGTGAGGGTAATTAGAAGTATTGACACTGCAATGATTTCCTTGAAACTCGTCACCAAATTAATCGGTTTCAACCCAATGAGCCCCTAGGGACAAAGAACTGACCTGATTTAGTGTGTAAATCAATGGGGCAATAATGAGTGATTCGCAACCTTACCTTACACCTTGTAAAAGTTTTCGCCATTTATGAACCTACCCCTCACAAGAAAGCCAACAAGTTTGCCATTCATGGCAATTTCAATTTAACCGTGAAATTCTTTTGCTAGCAGAGCTCAAAGTGTTCTTACCTTTACGCATTCGTTTTTGATCACTCAAAGCCTTATCTACGGTCGCCAGCTTCTAAGCCCATAATTTCTTCAAAAATGTTTCAATTGACCCAATTTTGTCACAAGTGATACTTCATTAAGTCTTCTTTCATAGTAAATTGACAAAAGACCCTCATCCTTTTAGGTAACATACTTCGAAAGTTGTCCCAATGTCTCCTCGTGACGGTGATATTTTTGAAGGCGAACAAATTAACTGTACGTATAAATGGGGCGTGCTACCTTAATTGAAACGGCAGCAGGGAAGAAACTCGGGAGGAGACTTAGCCAAGTCTAAAGTACCTTTTAGAAGTCATCGCACAGTGAAACGCGAACAATGCCGTCACGTATAGTTGGAAGACGCTTAGGCCTACCCCCTAAGAGGCTTAACTTCCATATTTGGAAGAGAAAAACGTTTTCTTGCCGGTAATTTTGAATAATCAACCAGAGTTGCTTTCTACAAGAACGAAGTGTTGCTTCGGGAAGTTAATCGAATTCGGTCTCAAAAATATTAAAGCACCCGAGACCTACGTCACCGGGGCTTCAAATTACTTTGAGACCTTTCATTTCAACTGCTTGTTACATGAACTATTGATTCGTTTTCATCACATAACATGATAGGGAACCAAGTTCCCCGACACATAAATTTAGCATGTTTTGTGGCCTCTGGATTCTTGTTCAAGTTCTACAAAAGCACAAGTCTTCCCCGCCCCCTATTAGGTTACATACTGCGAAAGTTGTCCAATGTCTCCTCTTGACGGTGATATTTTGAAGGCGAACAAATTGACTGTACGTATTAATGGGGGCAGTCTACCTTAATTGAAATGGCAGCAGGAGAAAAAAAAACGCGTAGGAGACTTGGTCAAGTCTAAAGTACCTTTTACAAGTCATCGCACTATGAAACGCGAATATTGTCGTAACGTATTGTTGGCAGACGCTTAGGCCTACCCCCCCCCCCTCTTAGAAGGTTACCTTCCATAGCTGGAAGAGTAAAAAGCGTTTTCTTGCCGGAATTTTTGAATATTCAACCAGAGTTGACTTCCATATGAACGGAGAGTTGCTTTAGGAAGTTAGCCGAATTCGGTATCAAAACATTTGAAGCCCAGGCGACTTTCGGGGCTGTGCGGACAGTCCTTTGCTATGGAAAGATGAAAAGGGGTAAAAGGAATCGAAAAACTCGAAACAGATAGGAAAGAGGAAAAAATTAACAAGATTTTTCAGAAACATGTTTAAAATTTACATTTCTGTTGAGGCTGAGTGGAGTTTAGGTCCAAATTTTAAGCTTGACTACGAGACAGAGGGAGAAAATGCGAGAAAACATCTGAATGCAAAGTGATAGTGCTGTCTATACAGATCCATGGATGTAAACATAATGATATGCAGGACAAAGGCGTATGTGGGGAGTGGAAGCAGCTTGCTCCTGTGACATGGGCGGATACAGGGGAGGGGTCCAAGGGGTCCGGACCCCCTTTTCCCCGAAATACGACGTGCAAAGGGGTCCGGATCCCACTTTTTCAGGAGTGAAAATATTTTCTAGAGAGAAACTACGACAGTCGTAGTTTCTCTTCCGTATTCACCAGAATAAGCCTGCTGAAATGGCGTAATAATCACAAACCGTACATCTCATTAGTTACGTTGTCGTGATAGGTCATTCACCAGTATCAGCACAGGGTTTTCTCATTTCACTAGTATGAAAGTATCAAAAGCAATGCAGAACCCAATTGTTTAGACACTGCCATATAAAAATATGTACTTCATATTTTATTTTCAAGGGACATAGTGATATTCTGTCGATAACATATCAACATAACCACGTGTGTGCTAAATAATGGACATCAATTGAAACACTGGCCCGGTATAGGCCTATTCGTTTTTGTTTGTTTGTTTTGTTTTTTTTTTTTTTTTTTCCTTTTTTTTTTTGTTAACTACTGCCTTATACACAGGGTTATAAATGAAAATTTGTTGTTTTTCTTATTTTGATGTGAAATTATTTCCTGTTATTTTTATTATTAAAGGTTATACAATCATGACCAAACTGCACCATTCTAAGTGAACTTAGGCAACAACTCCATGTCAGGAGAGGGAACTACTGTCGAATCTTCCACCCATGCGCGCCTCACTCGTGCATTCAGCACTCATTGGACAACCATCCCTTTTTTAATTCTGTATACTTTCCTGAATTATAATTTTGTGCTCGGACATGATCACAACTCCTAATATCGTATAGTGCGGCCAACACCGTTTACATGTTGCTAAAACGGTAACAAAAAGACCAGTAGATAGGCTACCGTTGTGACATGAGTGTCAGAAATCTGCGAGCTCGTACGCAAGTAATCCTTCTGTCTGTATTCTGGTCATGTTGTAATAATAACAGGGGTAGGTTACACAACCCCAACAGTAACCAGTCTCTTATAAAAGTTCTGTGAAGACTGAAATATTCATATTATCGCGGGCGCACTTTCCACAATGTACCGTACCGGTACATAAGCTAAGCCAGTTTTGTCAACAAAGGAGAGATTCTGATAATCCCCCACTTCCCCTTTCTCCTTTTGCTGTCTACTTTTAAAATGTTGCTGAATAGAAGCCTGTTTCTGCTAAATTTGTGTTTGCCTTTCCATGTTGCCATGTTATACCACTACATATGCAGGGTTCAATGGAACTGCAATACATGAATATATCATGAACATGCCGGTTAACTGAACAGGCACTGTATAAACACTATGCTTAGCCAGTGAGCGACTACGTGGATTCTACGAACAAATGAGACCCTACGAAAATCTATGACCTTAGCTGATACAAAAGTCAATACAAATTTCATTAATGAATGTTTATACGCAACTTGCCTGAGAAGTTAAATCCCGAGAAGTGTCATTTCCGGGGATCTAGGAGGTATTTTTATACAAAAAATCTTGGAAAACTCATAGCCGCCGGCACGGGGGCATGGGGGTGCGTGCCTCCAATCGAAAAATTCTGAAAATTTTAAAATGATCCAACAGGCGTTTAAGCTACATATTTCTGAAGGGGGTAGGGTAAGGTGTGTTTCGACCGAGTAATGGATCTATGGTAATCATTTTCTATGATCACAAATGTTTCTCAAACTATCAGAACTTTCGCAAATTCTTCGCAAACTGTTAAAATTTTCGCGCGCTCAGCGCGCCTTAAACCTTACCACAATGTTGTTCTCGTTATCAATATCTTCGGATAGTAACTTCCAGAGAAGCACAACAGCAAAAGTCAAAAGATATTTACGAATTACCAGGTAAAAGACTGGCTTTTTGAGTGGCATGTATGTTATTCCGGCAACTGAAAGTGTCTCGATACAGATTCAGGTTTTGTTATGGAAATCTTGCTTAACAAAAAGTTTCGGCGCGCTTCGCGCGCATGCGTCACGGTTTGCATTCCATCTAATCATCCATTATGAAAGTAATTATACATGGTGCCGGTACTATTTGATTATAACAATTTTAAAAAAAGCAGAGATTCATGTCCAAACAGCTGTAGGAGCCTTGTATCAATATGTGATCTTTCAATCTAATTTGTAGCATGATGTGGAAGGTTGGAACTTGAAAGTACGGATTTACCGCAATACATTTTTTTCAGAAATTTTTACTGAGCGCTTCGCGGGCAGCCATTATTGTTAAAGACCATGATCGTAAACACAGTTACGACTAAAAGCATTCTGAAAAAAACGCTTGTCAATCATTCAACCCTTTTGCTATACCTATCAGGGAGGTCTAATATCCACTCCCTTCACCTCTCCCTCCTGCCCATTCCACATTACTGGAAGCTGTTCGTCTGGATTTTCGACGGTTCAAAATTAGTAAAATACGGTAGTTGTAAAGTGCTCGGCATTATACTCTATATTATCATTTTGATGTCAGGTAATAAGCATTCAGTGGTCCTCTCTGATACCGGGTCATTTTTTAGTACCTAAAATACGTAAAAAATTCAACAGAAAACTTTACTTAAAAGGTAGCATATGTGGCAAAAGATTGCATGAAAGGACACCCAATTTTTCAATAAATTTCAATGGGGAGGGGGACACCCTCCCCTTAATCCCCTCCCCCAGGGCGGCAATCATACAACATGCTGCATTACAACCCGTTAGAACGCCACTGTAAGCATTATGTCGTTGCCCCATTTCATGCAATTGTTTCAGAGCTTCTGTGAGGCCCTGTACAGGCATCTGCCACCCTTAAATAGACTACCCTATAATACAAAATGAAGGCAAAACAGCACAATTTGGGTAAAAGTCAAAGAATGTTTCTGTGGACTCCTCACACGTATTTGGGAGTACAAAAGTATACCAAATAGGAGGATGTAAAGTAGAAAAGAGAGGGGGCTTCAGGAGTTCTGTTGACAACGTATTCTTCTCGTAGACAGCAAAGTCTCCTCTTTCACCTAACCAAAAATTAGAATTCACTAAATTATGGATATTTTCCAGTCATATATACTCAGCTCCAAAAATATCCCAAATGTAGCACCATTTTGCACCTTATCAACCTAAAATTAACAAAAACTTCTGAAGGGGAGGGGGACACCCTCCCCTTAGTTCCCTCCCCCAGGACGGCATCTTTATTAGTGACAAAGGAAGGATCCCCATTGCTGTACACAAACGCGGGCACGTAAGAAAGGGTGCAATTTACTCAAGCATGGGAGTTTGACTGAGGTAGCATTACCACCTTATTCGGTGCCCCCCCCCATCACCAAAGTCTGGCCCCGCCACTGGGTAAGCTACACTCCAAACAGTGATGGCGCTTCACCTAGATTGTGTTAAGGATTCAATAATTTTGTGGACCCCCCCCCCTTTTTGAAAAATTCTGGATCCGCCCATGTTTGATCTGTAGTAACAACTTTGATATGCAGAGTAAAGCTGTCTGCAATCTGTTCGGGGATTTGAGGTACGAAACTTTCGCCATAGAGAGTCTCTATAATGACCACAGACACCAGGACGTATCACCGTGCAGACTACTACGAGGGTGACGGAGGCATAATAAGTTAGGAAAATTTGTACCCTTTCATATGGAAGAATCTGATCGCTTTGAAACATGGATATGCATGTTGTATATTACGAGCCTAACTCTGATTGGCTAAAACCCTAACCCTAACCCTAATCCTAACTCTGATTGGTTCTAACCATACGTGCCTCCGTCGTAGTGCTACAGACCATGCATCATTGATTTTATGATGGAACAAATATGCCCAAAACAAGTTTACCCGGGTGCTTCTGCTCAGAAGATTCACGCTTCAGTAACTTCTTAAGCTTGAACACACGCCGCTCTGCGTGAGAGCTGTGGAAGCTATGTGGACATAGATTTTGTCGTTCTACATATATTATAACTTGTTTGTATGTTACAGAAAGTATTTTAATATTGTACTTAGTATTATTTCATAATCTGACGTCTTTTATATGGCCAACGTCTTTTTAATATTTATAAACAAACACTTAATATCCTTCCCTTTCGGTGGACGATACCATCATGAACGACTTTTGGAGCCAGAATCTAACAACGAACATTTTTAAAGTGGGATTTCTCTCTCACTTGTCATTGAACTCGTATAAAACTTAATATCTATGATCTACAAACCTAAGAGACATGTTTTCTGACATTATTTTTATATGGGTGCAGATAAAGAAAAAAATCAGCTCCGAATTAAGAACGGTCTGTTAGGTTTCTATTCAAAGCAGTACAAAGGCCGGGCCTCTTACGGTGTTATACTGTTGAAAAGACAAACAGTTACTCTGAAAGTGTCACTTTGACCCAATTCGATACGACATTCAGAAGCAAAGATATCACTGTGTTTTAATGAAAAGACGGCAGTTTAGCAGTTTCGGCGAAAATTGCTGTTGAAAATGGCTCGTTTTTAAATTTTCAATTGAAATCTGCCTAACCTTCCTGATGTTTACTTCGAATAAAGCTTAGATGGACAGGAAGCTTATAAACCAATCTTTCATTCTGTGCATAGGCAGAGATACTGGTAAATAAGTCTGACGTGAATCAAATCCACACACAGTTTAGACATTCGAGGAAGTGCTACGTTCCATTATGGGGGAATACCTTGCCAAACGTATAACGACAAAACTGTACACCTGTACATACTGCATTTGGGAAAGTGAACACCCTGCGGTTTTTATTCAAAGTCCAAAATGATACAAAAGAAGTTTTGCAGTGAATGGGATTACTGTCTGTAGGGTTGAGTGATTGGCATATCAAATCTTGCACAGTTTATCGATACGCTGCTGCATAAGTCAGTGTCAATACATTTATGGCATTCTGATAGGCGTCACTTTGGAAGAACAAGATTTCTTACAAGTTTGTAAGGAATTCCTCCCATCTTCCACAATTTTTGAAACAAAACTATTTGAAGAAAAGTATTGTACATTAGAAAAATCCGCCCCTTGAAAGTGGGCGTTATGACTTGGCCGATAGCGTCACGACTTGGCCGATTTTTTAAC
>WURT03102479.1:0-12345 GCA_009936505.3 Holothuria glaberrima
AGCATTTGGAAGATACAAATTTTCAAAGAAATGCATTTTTTTCTCAAGATGAAGTGCATCATGGGAAATCTGTGACGTCATTGTGGCACATTAATTGATGTAGAATTGAATTTCTTTTATGATATTAGTGCGGCTGTAGGGAATATATATCAACTTTGTTTTTTATGCCCTATATATGATGTAGATTTGTGCTAAATCTACATGGAAACATACTCAAACATTCCACCAGTATCAAATTTCAAGGACAAACAGGACATTCAATTAAAAAGGAAAACAAAGGGAATCTAAGGCAATGTGCCCACTTCACATAACAATCTGTGACCTTGATGAGAACTGGAGGTATTTTTGACAAAAATAAATGTTCTTTATGAGATATCTCGAGTTAGGAAAAGAGTATTGGTACAGGGTTTGGCGGGCACGTATTGGAAAATTTTCCTCTTAACATAAGACCCTTGTGAAAATGCCTATTGGTGTAGTTCTGTAAAATTATTTCAACTTTTCTTTCTATATATATAGTATAAGTGTGAGAAATACGTTCAAAAGATGAGATGAACGTCGCTTCAATGTCTTTCACTGTTTATTCCAAGCTCTCGGCCCTCTGGCCTTCATCAGGTACTAAAAAAGCAAACATAATATGAAACAGATTTAGTACAACATTTACTGAAATATTAATAAACATAGAAATGTGACAAATTAATTTGAAGAGGAAAAGAAATGAACAAATGACTTACATGTGGA
Source organism: Holothuria glaberrima (assembly GCA_009936505.3). Lineage (NCBI taxonomy): Eukaryota > Metazoa > Echinodermata > Holothuroidea > Aspidochirotida > Holothuriidae > Holothuria > Holothuria glaberrima. The sequence continues at coordinate 739 of WURT03102479.1, forward strand.
AATTAATTTGATGTTCCTATATATATATATATATATATGTATATATCTTAAATATCCAATCTTGCGTTAGGTTTGACAATGTAAAAATCAAGTCAATGTTCAATAGGCGTAGGCTACTTGTTAACGCTCTTAAAAATGAACCAGAATTTTACCCCTGCTTCCGTGGGGAATTACCCAAAGACAGGACGCCAGGACTGAGAAACCTCTATGTTTACCATCCGTTCCATGTTTCAATTGGTTGGCTCCTTCTACTCAGGCTCCGGGTCAGTAGAGTTCAGCCTATCCTCATCCCTATAGCTAATTTACAACTTACACCCTGGACAGGTATTTTGACAGTATGAAAATTAATTGTATTACTATCCGCTTTTAAAGGGGGTTTTTGAGTTGGTGCAAAAAATTCATGATTTTTCACATCTGTTGAGATTTACTTACATCTTGATCAAACTAAAAGATTCTGCACATCTGATGCACAACTGAAATGGCAATGACAGGGTAATTAACGATTAAAATCATTTATTACAAGTTCGTGACCACACACTTTTTACCATTATGTAATAATCATATGCAATCCTTTTCCACAAAACGTCCGATTTGTAACATTTTCGGTGACTGCAGGAAGTGAAACATGAGTAATGAGGCTAATAAAAAGCATTTTCAAGCAATGATTACCTTCAAACTCGTCACAAAAATAATAGATGACAACTCAATGAGCTCCAGAAAAAATTAATTTTTCTTTTCTTTTTTACAATCCAAGACGCGTTCTTGCAGTTACATCATAGCCGTAGGAAGCTGTTTGAGACTGGGGGCTGAACCTTGATTCGGATCACCGTCCTGGGGGAGGGGCCAAAGGGTAGGGGGTCCCCCTCCCCTTTGGAAAATTTTTGGTTTTTTGAGGGACCTTAGATGCAATTTGGTGCACCATTTTGTACTAATTTTAAGTTAAATTAGTGCAAATTTTTGATATTTCTTGGAAAATTTTTTGATTTTTGAGGGACCTCAGATAAAATTTGGTAATGGTTGAAATCCCTTGGAAACTTTTTGGACTTTTGAGGGACCTTAGATAAAATTTGGTGCATTAGTTATGGACAAACTCAAAGGTAAATTATAGTGCACTTTTCCTATTTTTTGGAAAATTTTTGGATTTTTGAGGGACCTTAACTGCAATTTGGTGTACCTTTTTAGACTAATTTTAAGGTAAATTACCGCACATTTTTGACATTTCTTGGAAAATTTTTGGATTTTTGAGGGGCCTTAGATGCAATTTGGTGCATCACATTTTGGATGCATTTTAAGGTAAATTACTACAAATATTTGACATTTTTTGGAAAATTTTTGGCTTTTGAGGGACCTTAGATGCAAATTTTATGCATCATTTTGGACAAATTTTAAGGTAAATTACTGCAAATATTTGACATTTCAACAGGAAAGACAAAAAATAAGGGGTTGAGTTATATTAACTTTGTTGTCCGACAGTCTCCGTTATTATTGCTACTTACATTAACAACTTTTTACAGTCTGATGATGTAATTGAATTGAAAAAGTAAGCAACTTTTTGTAGATATCTAGACCGTATAGTTGCATACTGATATCAGTTTTGGAAACGTACCATTACTGCAACTAAGAGCTTTAACCATAAGTTAAAACTGGCTATTTTTTCCAGCTGGTAAATATTTTTTTACTTTGTGTCAGTGATCACTTTCCCTTCAAGTATCTCTTTAGTAACTTATTTAAAAATGCAGTGACATCAGTATCGCAAGAGAGTAGTTAATTTTTCACTACTTGTGGGAACTTTTCTTTAGGAAGAGTATAAAACGGAGCCAATATTGACTTACCATACAAGAGGTCGGGGCAAGATCTAGCACATTCCAACCTCTCTAGACTTTAATCACTCGAACTCAGAAACAGAAACGTATAACTATTGATTGCGCGCTAGTATGGTGAAGATGGTGCACACTCTTGGCTCAATTTGGGGGGGGGGGTAGATGCCTCTTTTATTCACCACTTGCTTATACATAAATAGAGGAGTATCTCAGTGGGATAAAAGTTCTGTAATATTATTGAAAAAGTATGTAAGTATGCGTTTCTAATAGTTTAATCCTATTTGCTTGTGACCACAGTGTAATGTTTTTCTCGATGCTTTTGAGGATGTGCGTATGTGGTCGAATCATCAAACCGGCTTATTTTCCGTTTCATATACCAACATACTCAAGAGTATCTCAAAGCTTCAGAATAAGGCCGGTATACTTTCGAGCCGAGGCATAAGTTGTAAAACAGGCCTTTTGCAGGGAGGGAGAACTTCATCAGGAATAGCAAAACTTTATTTTTGAATGTCGTATTAGGTTCACTCTGTTTCTCTCTCTTCATTATATCTACGGTTGCTGAGAAGATCTCAATGGTTGCATATGCCTTATTCATACGTGCATTTGATTTTATATCGATAGATTGCATTTAAAATTATTAAGTAAAATCAAGAAAAATGTAACAGCAAAACAAAAAGCTACTCCATCTTAGGTAGCATATAGCAGGATGTTACCAAGGTAACCTCGGCCTCACCTAAGAAATGAAATTCATCGTGAATTGTAAATATATGCCTTCCTTCTTCCACTGTGTCGCTAATGCGTAACTACCCATGAGGCTCTACAAAGTATTTGGTGAACACAAGTAGGCCTAATCCTCTGAGCGTTTTCTAGAGTGATTAGTGATTCTGATGATATCACAACTTTCTCATGTTGTGCCTGTAACCTGGTAACCGATTGTCCACCCCTTTTTGTGAACCACCCAAAGCAGTAACCGAGGTAGCCTGCGGAGAGGACGAAGATTTCTCTTCATCACTTTAACGCAAAGGCATCATCGAAAGAGGTCAACCGGCTGGGGAAACAAAAAGAGCAGCTACGCAGGCTTATTTAAGGGACTTTCACAAACTTTTCAGTTCAAGTCTTTACCGGGATGCCTAAAATGACCAAAACGTACGTCAACTCTTCTGCAGATTGACAAACCAAAGAACCTTACCTTCCTCATAAAACACAGAATGAATTAATTAAACGGGGTTTTTGATGGTGGTAGGAATTTCCTGCTTAAATATGAAGAATAGGATTCGGTGTATGGACATAGTGTGCCTCTACGGCTGTGACATAGAACTGTTGGTTTCAAAAATCAGATAAATAATGATATAGCGTAAATTCCTTTTTACAGACCAAAATAAATTTGGATTTTGTGCATTCTTTTAACGAGTGACTTAAATACAGACACTCATCACCCCAAAGTACATTTTGGTGTGGGGTCATCAAAATTCTCAGTTGGTGACTGTTCTTTGATTGACATCCAAGTTTGAAAATTTAGAAGATGCAGAGTAGCTCACATTCCACACAATGCATAGTGCTCAGGTTACACATTACAGCCTTTTATGCTCAACAGGACAGTGACCGTAAGCAATAAAATAGGTTTGTGTCTGCTCAAAGAGAACATTTATAAAGGTTATGGGAGGAGCTACAAGTTGGGAGAATTGGGATGGGTTGGGAGAATTCGAACTGTCTGGGATGACGAGAATTGCCCTTTAAGACGTTCGGAGTTTCCTCCTTAAACTCATTGTGTACTACCTTTGTGATGACCGAGTTTACGCTTGTGCCGACGACCCTTTTGCAAAATAAAAAGGTCCGCCCAGACTAATTCTAGGACATGTTATATTTACATTCAAGTTGGCAAATATTGTACTAGTTGGCATGTTCATCCTTGATTGCCATGGACGGCGATCCTGGGGAATGGAGGATTTATCCCCCATGAAACTGGATTGGGGATACTTTACACCATACCCCCCCCCCCATGAAATTAACCCGGCAGCTTCGGAATTCAGAAAACTTTACCTTTTCTAGATTTTTACAATAGGCCTATTTACTAAAAGAATTCTGACAGTTGTCATAGTATCATGTTGCAAAGCTGGACAGGGCCATTTCCGATGATCTCAAGGGTATTTTTGGCCAAAATTTTCTTTGGACGCTCCGCACAAACTGATGGTGCAGCGCTCCACTTACATAGTGCCACTGAGTATATCTCCTCTCCCCCCCCCACACTTTCAAAGACGTATCGCTGCCCATGCTGATTACTCAACATATTTCAGCTTATCTCCCCCTCATAAAATACACTATTCCCACGAAGGCGTGCTTATTCACAAGTTAATTCAAATGTTAACCCCGCCCCCCTCGTTACAGAGATTTAGTTACCGGCCTGAATACGGCACATAATTTTGCAACAGTGCATTTCAGGTTTTTTCATATATGTAAAATACATTACATGAAAAATTTATCGTGCTCATGCCTAAGGTAGCTGTAAAGTGTCTCGACTTGATAGGTATATTGGACGTAACATCAGTAATAATATTGAAAAAAAAGAAAATGACATCAATTTTTACATGATTTTTGAAACAAACTTCTTCTACATGCATGAACTCTACCTAGACTACTGCTAATTTCTTCATCAATGATATCATCTTTATCCGACTCCAGGGAGCGGTATTTCCGCCCCTCGTTTGACAAAATTTCGTCATGGGACAAATGATGTCGATAGTGAGTTAAGGGAAAAGGGAAGTGTTTCTTGAAAGCCTGCAGCGACGTACGTGGTTGATTGCTAAGATGACGTCAATCTTATCATTTACAAGTAGGCCACCAGTTCCTATTTGTAGCAAGTCTGTCTTGATGTCACGGGTTCACTTCCTTTTTCTAGATGTTATGACTTTCTTTGTGATTTATAGCCATTTATTTGGAGGTTGAGAGAATTGGACTGTCTGGGATGAGGATTTCCCCTTTAAGGGGATATTTCTTTTTGCATAACAAAACTGCTATGCATTTTTTATTTTGTATAGCAATTTCCAAATTTTGCATAGCAGTTTTGTTGTTGACAAAAGAGTACCGTAACCCATGCCAGTCTCGTTATTGGTCACCGAACATCCCCTGGCCCTACATAGTGTACGTGCTGAATTGATCACACTGGAGCACAGAGTTTGTAGGGCTAAGCATACTTTACAGTGTATGTTGGTCATACGGCTCGCCCAGGTGTATTTCGCTTATCAAGTGTTGTGCACATTACACAACATACATCCTGTACGTTCGTTCGGAAGCGCAAACACGCGAAATGTTAGCCCGCGCAGCAGCATGTCGGAACGTACTCTCAACCGCGGTTGAGAGTATATGTGCGATGCAGAATGGATTATAGTGCATACTCACATACGCTACGAAGGCAACCAGTAATTTGCAACTGGCCAGCTGCAGAAGTGCTACGCTACGCTAGCGCTATATTATTGGGTCCCGGATGGCGAGGCGGGCCCGTGCAAGCGGGTGTAATTACTGAATTATGAAAAAACTCATACAGGCAATTGATTCATTTTAAATGATAGTATTTAGGTTGAAAATGAAATGTTAAAAATTAGGTGTGAAACGAAGTCAAGTTCAATCGTTGTGTGGATGCCAGAATGCCTACAAATTACTTCAATCGATTTGCAGGTTTGTGTCGCAAATCTGTGAGGCGATAAAATTTTTCTATCGCCACAGTACACAATTGTATATATATATATATATATATATACATACATACATACATACATACATTTGCATCGCAAAACTGCTATGCGATACCGGCTATTGCGGACCCTGCTTAAATCACAGCCCACGCAAGAAAATCACTAAATCACTTAAACAGATAAGGGTTATGGTGATCAGGTAAGGTTTGCACTAGAGTACAGTACTTTTAAAAAGAACTGTACTACCATAGACTGCCTTAGCTGTTAGATATACTTCCAGCGCTTTCGGCCTTCAGTTGATCAATCGCTCTGGTGTGACTTAACTCCAAACCACTGGATTTTTTTTTCTTTTGTAGAGAATGCAAGGTACGGTACATTTGAATATGTCGTATCGAACGGAGGTTCCATTCGGGTGTCACATTTTCCCCTTCAATGAGTGCTTTTGCAACTCAGGGGAGATAATCGTTCTGTTCACTACAGGTTTGTAAATTACCTTAACTGCCAACCAGAAATCAGATCTTACAGTGTTAAATTTCAAAATTTTCCTTGTAGAGCCCTCAGATCCCCATAAAAAACAGCGAAAGCGGGAGCCTAGTGCCGTATTAAAGATGAGGAGGGAGCAAAGTGAGCACGCCCCCTTTTGGCACCTACAAATTAAAAAAATAAAGGCTAAATTCGAGATTTCTAGTGCACAAACATCTTATAAGGTGCTCGTGATAAAGTTATTGGCGAACCAAATTTAAAATGATCCCGAAAGTTTCAAATGGTTATTAGGGAATTGGGGTAAGTTAAAGTTCAGATTCAATTGCACATTCACAAATACAGACTCACAGACAAATGAAACGGAATACATACGGTAATTATTAAAGATAAATTAAAGGAAGTAAAGAACTGCAGTGATATAGGCATGAAATAACAAATAAAAATATGACATTTAAAAGTAATTGATGAAAAATAGGTCAACTAACTAAGATAAATGTTAAAGACGGATGAAATGATGAAACTTAAATATCTATTCATTAAACTGATTATTAAATAATATGATACACTGAAGAATAAAAGATGATTCGTGTCTACCAGTGGCAGTAGTAGCTACCGTGCGGTAGTCTCATCCTACCACTTTACGGGGGTAATAATGCAGTCAAGATTCAGATGTAGGGGATGTCTGCAATCCTCATGAATATTTCTCAGCTTTATTTCTAAAACATGCTGGTGGGAGGAGTCTATCTTAGGTTGCTAAACTGGTAAGACACGATTTTACCTGGTTGATAATTGAATCAATGTGTTCCTTTTTATACGCTTTACTCACATTCCCACCCCAGCAGACAATGCACTATATCGCCACACTACATGTAACTGAATTATAAAACATGACGAGAACGTCAACATTAAGCTAATTAGTTTACGAAACCAGCTCACTGTAGGGCTGAATTTCTTTACCAAATATTCGATATGATCATACCAGGCTGGTCTTCTGACACTACACTCAGATACTTAACCCGTTCTACATCACTGCCCGTGATGTTGACATGCTCTGGTTCAGGGTTACATTTTCGGTAATCTGCAATCATCTCATTTTTCTTCAAATTTCAGTACATTCCCGTTCAAGAAAATTTTTGTCTCAATAATCAACGAAAACCTAATTTGTTCTTTAAACAGCAGGGCTGCAAGGCTCGAATCCGGACTCAAGACTCTATTCCGGACTCGAGCTCGTTTTAAACTTGACTCGGAATGAGCCCAGAATGGAAGGTTTCGGAATTGAAATTGTCCCGGAAAGGACTGCAACTGGACTCGGAGCTGATTCAAGGCAAGTCCAGCAATATTAAAGTTTCATAATGTTACTGAAAGATATATTCTTATTGGTGCACAATTTAATTTATGAATGTTCGCACACAGTCAACAAAATTACTGGTTGGACCAGACTAGGATACTGATTCCTAAAAATGAACGTTAAAAAGAAATGTATTTGCAAAATAGTGTAAAATACATTTCTATAATATTCTACATTGTAAAATGGGCGAACTCGGATTTGGCCCGGAATTGGGGACACTGGAATCGGAATTGACCCAGAATCGCATTAGCTGGACTCGGATACAGCCCTTACTGCAGAAGCACTAAAACTGAACCCTGCATGTGGGGCACCAAAGTTTGAATTTATCATGTTTGAAATACAGTTAGATAGTGTGCTCCCCACACATTGAGATTGGTTGGTTAAATAGTAAAAACATAAGTAAGATAAAATCATGTGGCACATTATATAGGATCGTTTACAAATATCAGAGACTTTTCTCAAACTTAATTAAAGATTAAAATACATCAAAAACTATTGACGCGTTGATTAGCACAAAGTTATGAAAGCGAGGGGAGAGCTGATCAGTTATTAAATGGTTATATTACTCCTGGATCCTACGATAGCACTTATCCTGGCATCGTGGACTACTCCAGGGTCCACTACGACGGTGTCACATAAGGTTAGGACCAATCAGGGTTACGATTAGGGTTAGGGTTTTAGCCAATCAGAGTTAGGCTCTTAATATACAACATGCATATGCATGTATCAAAGCGTTGAAATGCTCCCATATGAAAGCGTACAAATGTTCCTAACTTATTGTGCCACTGTCACTCTCGAGGCAGGGGAGCGCGTGTTTGGTCTTGTGGTAGAGCATCCGCCTCTCACGCAGGGGGCCCGAGTTCAATTCCCAGGTCAAGTCATACCAAAGACTTTAAAGATGGAACCTTCTGCCGTTGTGCGTGATGCTCCGCATAAGCAATGGAGTAAGGGAAAACAAGCCAGTGAGCCACAACTGGAAAAAAGGCCGCGGCCGGCTCTACTTGAACCAATTGGTTGGAAACTGGACCGTTAAACCTCATCTAACTAACTAACTAACTAACTCGAGGCAGGGGAGACGCCAGAGCATTCTGAATGAGGTGCTGTGTCATGTTTTGCCGACAAAAGGGAAGAAAATGCCAACGGTAAATTACGTTTGACGTTTGATGATGAGTCTAGAAACTCGTTGAAGCTACAACGCAAGTTTGCTTACTTATCTTGATTGAAAGATCTATAAAAAAAACTGCATGAATCTTGTATTTCACATTAAAATTTTATGGGAGGAGGATTCACAATTCCCCAGTTTTGGCCATTTTGACGAGGACACGACCGTTGCAGGTAAGTCTATTCGGAAACTGAAGAGACAGACACTTCTGCGTGAAAAATGTTCCTGTTACACCCTGCTTTTGTTGGTAACAGTTATTTCCCAAAAATATAACTAGTTCGAAAACAGTGTGCAACGTTGAAAATGTCCGTCTTATTAATTACAGTTACTGTTGACTGTAAAGGACCTCGTTACAATGCAACAATAATGGGTTACTTAATCTTGAATAGGTTAGAAGCGGCATGGCAGAGGAGCAAATCACCTGTGAAAGGGGTGTGTCCCCAAACTGATAAGTGAGGGACCACCATTTTGCCCCCTCCAAATTCGTAATATTACTTATCAAGATAATCGAAATCTTTGCGGATTTTTATAGTTCAGATTTCTTTCACAATGTTAATTGAGGTAAACCATTTTTTTTTTGCAAGTGCCTTCAATAATAGACTTTTTCGACGTTTTTTGCGTGGGTCCATCATGTGGCAAGTTATTTCGTTAATACATCCCGAAGGGAAGAGTGGATGGAATTATTGGAAAAGTACTGAAGCCTATAAGATTATCCATCCTCCACACTATCAGACCCGATGCATCACGAGCAAAAAGACTATACACTCTAAAAACAAAAGAGTGAAATTCACTCCAAAAAGAGTGAATTAAGGGACCACTCCTAAGCAAGAGTGAATTTCACTCTTTTGTTTTTAGAGCGTAGCAGTGATGGCGCAAGGATTTGTTCCCAACAGGGTGTCAAAGCTCCCGGTGAGGGGAGAGCAACCTGGAAACCCAATTCAACCTACAAGTGCCGAAACACTGCCAGTGGCTAATACAAAATTTTTGATGCGCTTCCCAGGTCTCAAAAATCTTATATTCTTAAAAAATGGACTTTGAGATTTGTATTGAAAATATGTAAAAATTTTCGGGTTGTATTCAAAAACTTTCAAACTTTTTGTCTTTGTGGAAAAATCTGCAATCTTGGAGGATGAAAACAAATAAGCCGTGGGGCGGCTGGTTGTTGTCGACTTGAGAATTAACACTTTATCATACCGAATTATCCCCCCCCCCCCCACCAACGAAACGGGAACATTTCCCATAACGAGGGACCATCCTTTCCTGAATGAGGGGTGGATGTTTGCCATTTAAACTGATTTATATAATAAAACTTTCACAAATTCAAACAATTTTCTCGTGATCAAAAACATGGTCTCTCATCAATCAGTCTATTCTTTCCTTTCAGTACAATTTCGATGGTCCATTGTTTGCATGTTTCAACGTTTTAAAATATACCTTTTGTTCTTGTGCACAGGCTTCAGTATGGAGGAACACTCCATTGCACTGATGCAAAAAACAGTTGTTCCCCTACTATGCATTTTTTTTGTGAGGGCATACTTTAATTAAGAGAAAATTGACAGCAATTTAATAGAAAACTAGAATTTCTTTGATTGTGGACAAACACTACATTAGAAAATTGAAAGTTTCCTCGTGCCAAGTCTGCATGCAGAAATGATTTTTATGATTTCTTACTTTGACAAATATCTAGTTGGAATTTCTAGATCATTTTGCGGCAACACGTGATCGGTACGTATTCTATTAATTTACAAATGCTATCCTTAGTGCACGAACATTCCCCTTGCTTCCATCCCCTCGGCCTATCGGAATGAAATGATCGTGAAAGTCATCGGAAGCCCATAGCCAAGGGGATGGGCGGGGCAGTTTCGGACATTCCTAGAAAAATTTTTTTCAGAAAATTCAAAATTACCACTGACTTAATTCATTTGAGTATATCTTGCCATGCTAAGAAAATAATTCGCCCTGGAAGCTATTTCGCCCCTTCGGTACCATATATTTGAACATTCGAAATTTGAAAAAAAAATGAACGGTGTGCCTTGAGCAAGAAAGTAAATACAACTCTTAAATATTTTTGTATGGAATGGCAGTACTAGATGTACCCCGCGGAGCGGACGAAATCTTTTCGTTCAGGTCATCGCAGGGGCGGCAGCCACAGAGGCGCTGCGCAGGCTATACTAGATTTTACTATGCTAGCACAAACAAACTCGGCGTAACTGATATTTGATATTTGATTAAGGGAGGCTGGTCCCCATGAAATGTGTTTATATTTGTAGATTTGTGGAAGGGGTATAAGGGGATGGGTCTCTCTCCTTTAGAGAATTCTGTTAAATTCCGATAATGTTTGCATGCAGTTGGTTTTACATAGGAGTATGACCCACGCAATTGGCCTAACTTTTCAAAATCTTTAAAACACAGAAATTTACAGGAAGAAACGGTAGCCCGTTGCCATCAATTTAATTGGACAAGGCCAGAATATTTTGTCTAGGAAATAAATTATGTAAGGTAGTTCAAGTTAGATGCAAAATGGTGCTTCATTTGGCAGAGTTTGGAACTGATTTTATCGGAAGCGCCGCCAGGAAATAGTTATTGGTGAATTTGGAGGAGGGGTCCCCACGAGTGATGATGCCGCAATCCCACCTTGATTGCCCTTCAGGGTCAGCAGTTATCGTATATTTGCGAAACTTACATCCGGGGATCGTTCGTCACCTCGTGAAGAGGTGACTTCTTGGCCGAGGGCCTAAAGGGGAAGGGTGTTTACTCCTTTGGTGAAAGTGTGGTTTACTAGATGCAAAATGGTGCTATCTTTGGTAAAGTTCGAAACCTCATAATTTAGTATATTGTAATTATAGTAAGTTTGTATTTTGGTTGGTTGCAAGAGAAAGATGGCTAATCCTCCTTTTAAGAAAATTGTATTCATGTAAGACGGTTGGAAACAAAATGGTGCTAACTTTGGCAACTTTTTTCAGTTGGTTATATTTTTAGTCATTCTTATGCTTTGATCATTTCTTTTGTTGTGACATGGCTTCATGATATAACATAACATAACAAGTTTAAGGGCAAAGGAGAGCAAAAGCCCCATGAGATGCCCTGTAATCCAGACCCCAAACA
>WURT03102490.1:0-12345 GCA_009936505.3 Holothuria glaberrima
AAGTAGGATAACTGTGAGGGATCTCATGCTTGTCATCTCAAGATAGGGTCTCAAGATGCAGGGGTCTAACGTGAACATATCCTAAAATGATGTAGTCAAAAAGTATAAATTTGAGGGATGAACCTTGGTGTAACAAAGCTACCCCCTCCTCCTAGGCAAGGAATCACTAAGCCTTTGGGCTTTCTGGTTCAAGCTTATTTCAAGCCCTGGTAATGATTTCATTTACTTCTTACATAAGGAGAAGAATGTGATGTCTATTTAAAGGGAAATATTGCCTTTAATATAGCATACAACATAGCATACAAAGAAAATACCTTTAATCTTTCTTAACCATTCTGTTTCACCAATAAACTCAAGCAATAGCTTTATCTCCTCAAAATACTATGCATTACAAAAGTAACAGATGTTGCATCATATGAATTTTTGAAAGTTTGGGTGAACAAATTATGTTTGTGCATTATTCTGTATTAATAAATATTGGTTTAAAAAATAGGAAAATTTTCTGTAAAACAAACGCAATATTTCCCTATAATGTCTCCTCCCATTACAACTTAAATTATCATATATTTTAAGATTAATCTCCCACAGTAGAACTGGCAGTATTGTTTGCATGGTGCTCTTACCATACATTCCTCCCTCTGTCTCTGATGACTTGCAAATGGATTCCCTGGTTGTCCTTTAATTTCTTTTTTCTTTTGTGTCTATTTTTTATCGATTTTTGAGGGGCTAACATAATGTCTACAATAACAAAATTGCATTGGTAAATATTACATGAGGGATCTTTATACTAATATATTGCTCCCTGCAGGTACCAAAATTATTATTCATCCTTTCCCAATTAGAGCTGTAGTTGATATTTGTAATTAGGAAAGAGAAAAAAAAAACATTGGAAGAAAAATGACCCTAATCTTTTTCACTCTTGAATATGTCTGAATAAAAATGTTTGTATGGTATAAAATTTTCTAACAAATATAAAGTTACATGCATGCAGATATTTTTGGAACTGCGTGCAGAATTTTAACAAACTTCCTGTGGGATTCAAGCCATTGGCTTGACAAAATTGTCCCTTCTAAAGATCTTTGGTCATCATTACCTGACTGCTATCCATTCTTATTTGGAAATGAGATTTAAAGTATTGTTCATTCCTTCTAAGAGATTGTTGTATTCCAAATCCAATCAGGTTAAACATCTCAGTTTTGCAATCTTTTAGCTTTTGAGTCTCTGTCTCATTCTCTCATCTTGGAATTGCTTGTGTCGTACTTGTCACATTTCAACTCCAGAAGGGCACATTAAACCTTAAAAGACAATTCTTTCTTGATGTATTTAAACTTTTTTGTTAGTGTGAATGGTACTAATTTCCCCTGGTACCTCAGGTTTTACATCTATGACTCCTCTCATTGGTAGAAAAAGGTTCGTATTGTTATTAAATGCACACGCTAATGCTAGTAATCTTGTCCCATCGCAGGCTGTATCAAATTTGGTTGAAATCACAATTGGTGTTTACAAGGCAAACTGTCACCTCATGTTAACAGCCTTTGACTTACAAATGTTTTGTGACAGTTCCTTTAAAAGAGTTTTGAAACCATGACTTTTAATCTAAGAGAGATTCATTTAAGGCTAAGTTACAATAATGGGAACAAATTTGCAAACGAGAAAAAATTGGTGGGTGATGGTTATTGGGTTATACAGTGCCCTTTTTGTGGAGTGGTCACAGGAATGGACCACTGCAAATTACAGAAAAAGCTTAAGGAAGGAGGAGATTTAAAAGTTGCAAACCCAGAAAGTCTGAGAAAATTTGTGTAACAGACTGAAGTTGTTGAAATTAGAGTTAAAAGTAAAATCAACTAATAAAAACATCTATTTGGGTCATGTGATCAGGTGGATCTGCTGTACTATTAGGCTGTTCACGGTTATGTCACTGGTTGGCGTTGGTTGGCATAGAGCATGCGCAAGAGCACATGCGTGTAAGTTCGCTGTTGCGCGTGTAAAGGCTTGTGCGAGTGTACGCAGAAGGTAGACAAATTGGAATCTACTTTGCATTGTGACGACGGTGTAAGTGCGCCTTACAAACTCTTTTTCATACACGCAGTGATGTCTTTGTTTGTAAACGGTGAATGAGTCTATTAAACATGTTCTGCAAACCTTTATAGGAAAGGACTGAAGATGACTGAGGATTAAACACTTTTACTACAGGTGTGCACGGTCACTGTCTCTGAGTGATCTGACTAGGGAATTTTTTTTAAGGGTACAAAAGTCATTCACTTCCCAGACATATACGTACCCCTCCCTACATCTTATTTGCATTAATAGTGTTTGTATTGTTTACAAGCAGTGATTGACATTGCTTACAGTTACTTGGTGGTTAAGGAGGAAGTGCAGGGAAGTTAGAGTAGAGGTTCTCAAACCCTTCATGCATAAAATTGTGGATGAAGCTGTTTCTTGTAGGATGATTTGGCATTCCCCATCCTCTCTTTGAGTGAGAAGGAGGAAAGGGGGAAGAAGATTCAGAGGGTAATAACACACCAATTTACTTCACTCCTTATTACCTCATCTTTTGTATGTATTACAATCCTGTCCAACGTGGTTAATGGGATTGTACACAACTTTAATAGATGATATAAGAAGGGTTTATAAATTCCCAAACCACAAGTAAGTTCTGGGATGTTATATTGATGGATTGCAGCTTCTTTGTACAGTACAATAGTACCATTTTTGTTCGAGTACATGTATTAATCTGAACATATTGGCTTGTAATCTCAATCAGTAAGGCTTATTAGTTTGTGAGAAAACATTGGGACATTGGGATGGTTAAATATTGATTGTTTGAAACAATTCTTTGGGACAGCTATAGATATGCTGGTATCTTCTCGCAGTTTCACAGTGGGATACCATGATTACTGGGAGTTCCATCTGCTTAATTGCTAATAAAGGCAAGCACCTTATGCATGTTGTCAAACCTTGGGGCTGCTTGGAGCTGTCTCAGCCACACTGTAGGGACTGCAGCTATACCTTGTTCATACACACATTACAATGGAAGATTCATCTAATCCTACTGTTGTAATGGGTATCGAAATAAAGCATGGCTGCAGGTGCTGCAGCTTGGCTGAGACAGCTGTAGCTTTAGTATTTTGGACATGATACCTTTCTTATCAAAGAAGGCAAAGTTTCTGACAAAAAATTTCTTGACTATTGGGGTATCTATGATTGTACAAAAGAAGTCATGGGTATGGTTTAGGTGTATTTCATCAGCTATCACTGTAAATCCTGTACACTGTAGCCTATGAACTTGCTGAATTTACGGTACAAGTAACAAATTATCCAAAGGAAAAAATGACACAAATGAAAAGTTTATTTACTGTAGATGAATAAACTACATGATATCATTTCATACAGTCTCTACCCGTCCTTAATGTAGCAATTCTCTTTGCAAACGTATATTTAATTGTTTGGTCATCCTATTTGCATTACTTTCGTGTGCTGCATACAACTAGGGGCAGTTTTGACATTGTACCCCAATGCCTGCCATTTTGGCTAGAAGCACACTCTGGTTTTCTTAAATTCTTCTCAGAAGTAGCTTTCAAATTCTTCTTCCTGCATTTTTTGCTGGGTTTTCCTTCATTTCTGCTGGGTTTTCATGCTAAGTGTCTTTAAATAGTGAGGTTGGAAGGGGGGGGGGGGGACATTTGCATCACAGACATACTGTATGCCTACCCTTTCCTATATCTTATATGCATTATTTCTTTAGTGAAGTGAGGTATTCAGAGATGGTTTTAGCACCACATTCCCATTGTGACTGGAAGTTGGCGTTCTGACTACTTACCTGGCCTTTTGCCATAAATTAAGCATGATTTTCCTCTTGGTCAGTGGTCAATTGTCACAAGAACAACAGTGTCAGAAAATTTCAAATTATTTCTCACAAGTCTCCTTCAATACTTCTGTGTGAGCAAAAGGACCTTTCTGCGAAGCCTAGATTGAGTTTGCCTCTTGTTGTAAGGATCTTTTGTACTACATATTGGACAACCCAATTGAAAATGCAATTTCCTTTTTATTGTCATACTGATCATTTTTGATTCCTTGCCTTGCCTGGAATCTATGCGATGGTGATGTTGTGTGTGTGTGTGTGTGTGTGTGTGTGTGTATGCGTGTGTGTATGTATGGACCCAACATTTCATACAAGGTGAGGACATTTTCTATTCAAGATGAAGTCCTCAGGTATCAGAACAATAGATTTCAGGGTCCTCAGGTGTCAAACAATAGACAATCTATTGTTAAGGTTAGGGTTAAGGAAGCAAACACAAAGGAAAGAACAATAAGGTCCTCTCCTTGATAGGAAAAAACCTGTATGTGTGTGTATGTGTGTGTGGTGTGTGTATGTGATGCCTAGCTTGTAAACATGATACCTCAAGATAGCAGTGACTGACACTTTTCATATTTGGTATATAGATTTATTTGTCATGTTGAGAGGAAAAACCGTATTGTTTTTGGTTTAGGTCAAAGGTCATCTGAGGTCACCAGAGGTCAAAAGCCGAAAGCCTTGTAAACATGATATCTCGAGTTAGCAATGACTGGCACTTTTCATATTTGGTATATAGATTTGTCATGTTGAGAGGAAGAACCCTATTCTTTTTGGTGGAGGTCAAAGGTCATTTGAGGTCACTGAAGGTTAAGTTGCAAAAACCTTGAAAATGGCTTGTAAACATGATATCTCAAGATAGCAATGACCGACACTTTTCATATTTGGTATGTAGATTTGCAGTGTTGAGAGGGAGAATCCTATTGTTTTTGATGGAGATCATAGGTCATTTGAGGTCACCAGAGGTCAAAAGCCGAAAGCCTTGTAAACACAATATCTTGAGAAAGGAAAGACCGACACTTTTCATATTTAATACATAGATTTTTCATGTTAAGAAGAAGAACCCTATCGTTTTTGGTGGAGGTCAAAGGTCATTTGAGGTCACTGAAGGTTAAGTTGCGAAAACCTTGTAAGTGACTTGTAGAAA
The DNA here is from genome assembly GCA_009936505.3 of Holothuria glaberrima. Taxonomy (NCBI): domain Eukaryota; kingdom Metazoa; phylum Echinodermata; class Holothuroidea; order Aspidochirotida; family Holothuriidae; genus Holothuria; species Holothuria glaberrima. The sequence continues at coordinate 5,001 of WURT03102490.1, forward strand.
CTATATCTCAAGGTAGCAATGAGTGACACTTTTCAAGTTTGGTATATAGACTTTTTTATGTTGAAAGGGAGAACCCTATTGTTTTTAGTGGAGGTCAAAGTTCATTTGAGGTCACCAGAGGTCAAAAGCCAAAACCTTGTAAACATGATATCTCAAGATAGGAATGACCAACACTTTTCATATTTGGTATATAGATTTGTCATGTTGAGAAGAAGAACCGTATTGTTTTTGGTGGAGGTCAAAGGTCATTTGAGGTCATCGAAGGTTAAGTTGCAAAAACCTTGTGACTTTTAGAAACTATATCTCAATGTAGCAATAAATGACACTTTTCAAGTTTGGTATATAGACTTTTTATGTTGAGAGGGAGAACCCTATTTTTTTCGGTGGAGGTCAAAGTTCATTTGAGGCCACCAGAGGTCAAAAGCCAAAAACCTTGTAAACATGATATCTCAAGGCAGGAAGCTTGGATAGAGATCATATGTAGTATGTGGATGCATTATGGTGAGAAGATGAACCCTGTTGTTTTTGGTGGAGGTCAAAGGTCATCTGGGGTCATGGGGAGTCAAACACTGAAGACCTTGTTAACAAGATATCTCAAGGTAGGGAACTTGGGTAGATTTCATAATTGGTATGTGCATGCCTTGTGGTGAGAAGAACTACTACGTTGTCCTTGCTGGAGGTCAAAAGTCATCTGGGGTCAAAGTCTGAAAACCTCAACATGATTTCTCAATGTAAGAAGCTTGGATAGATTTCATACGTGGTACATGGATGCTTTATGGTTGGAGGAAGAGCCTTTTTGTTTAGTGGAGGTCAAAGGTCATCTGGGGTCATTAGAGGTTGAAAAGCAAACTTTCCCAAGAATTCCCAAGAAAATCCCAACATTTTCTATGGCAAGGAATCACTAAGCCTTTGGGCTTTCTGGTACCAAGTTTTTCTTTTTGTATTGCTTTCCAACCAAATATTGCAGGTTTAATAAATATCAGTTTTATTTCTTCCATTGGGAGTTGTGCTCATTTTTTTTTTGTATAAATTCAAATTCCTATTTTAATGACTGAGAGAGTGACTTTATATAAGTGGCTGTACTGTATAAGCTCTACATCACTTGCTACCTATATAACTGTATTGCTTTAGTCTGGACTCAAAGCTTTTGGTGACTGCAGTCGGTTTGCAGTAGTTTGCATTGGGTGGTGCATAATAATTGTCTTATTATTAAACTAATAAAATTTTGCCAGATAGGATAGTGCTAAGAATTCCAAAATCGTAGTGAGCAAAGTAAACTAAAAATGTTTTGATTCTTTTTCACTTTTTTTTTTTTTTTTTTTTGTGGTTCTCATTATTTTTCTTACTAATGGCATTTACCTTGAAGTTTTAATTCATCAGAAATCATTGAAAATGGGTTCCTTCATTTCCTACTAATTTTCAGTTTTTCATCTCCCAAGTGTCATAGTTTAATGGTCAAAGAATTGTAAAAGTACACAAACCAAAAATTTATTATTGTGGGAAATGGCATAAGGCTGTATCTCAGGCAGAGATGAAGGGAAATACATTCTTGTTACCGTAGTTGCAGTAACCATGCCATTTTGCCAAAATCAAAAGAAAACCATAGAAAATACTACCTGGGTAGTAATTATTCTCCTGGGTAGTAACATCATGGTACCTGGTGAAAACTTCAAAGATAATGAGTGCACCTATTTTCTTTGTAAGCCATCTTGTTGCATTTTAAACACAATATTTTGCTGTGTGCCTGAGGCCTGTACTGTGATTGATTTTATAGCATAGCTGACAGTGCGCATCCTGCTGTGTACATGTACTCCTCATGCATCGCATGTCAAAAAGGCAAGGTTTCCCAGCTATTATATGAAGACCACATGTGAAATTTCATCTTCAAGCAGTTCAGAAAAAAAATATTAAAAGAGATAGTATTGATTTCATTTTAATTGTTAAATGGAGTTACAAATGTTTGAGAAGTGAGGAACAAATAGCTTCCTTACGTTATTGTGCTCTTCTGTTGCTGTACTGAAGTGAACACTTTTGTGTAGTGAGGTGGATGAAAGAAAAATTTTATTTTACTTTTTACGAATGTTGTTTTATGTACCATTGACTGAGCCAAAAGTGGCCTGTTTTGTGGGGAAAGAAAGCCATAATTGCGATGGAGCTGTGCTGAGCAATAAGCATTATGAAAAAGAATTTGCCAGAGATGTTTATAACGGCAACCCCTGGGATGGGTTGCATGCACTGTTGCTTCAGTTTGCCATACTGCATGCCCCTGAGGCTTACACATTGTGGCATAAAGAAACGGCCTTGAAGCGTGCATCGTAGATATTACTGCAGGTTAGATTCCGCAAACTAACCAAACACATACGGCCTAGTCATGTTTAAATTTCAAAATAGGAGAAATTAACTGTACAAATGAACATACTTGGGTCTCGCCCGATTTATTTTTTCATGGCCGTACAGTATGTACATATATCTTTAAGCCTACATCTATTTTAAGCTAGCATAACTGCACGAAAATACGGTCCTTCGGCTTACTTCATTTTACGTAAATTTCACAGACACTATTACAGGATGAAAATTAGAACGATTGCCAATACCAATATTGAATATTGATAGTTGGTCAGATTGACCTATGGTTCCATTTTAAAACTAAAAATTCAGTGAATTTAAAACTATTGAATTGTATGAAGTACGGAGGTTAGTGGGTACTCTCACAGAGACATACTATGCTTTCATTGTAGAAAGTTACTTGACTTACCATGTTTGAACTGACCTACATTTTAAGGCAGTCCATGAATTCTTGCCACAAAATATATCCTCCAGGGATTCTTGTATTCTGTAAAACTTTAAAAATAAACCCCTTGCAGTAAGATGAAACAATTTCATGGTGCTTGTTTATAACGTGATGTCATTGACGCATCGTGGAGTCATTTTCATCTTGTAAATTAAAAAGAATTCTTCGTGATACCATATCAGTGAAGTAATCAAAATGTTTTAATCAGGGGAGCTTTCCTTCTCGTTAACTTTCCGTCAGAAGTTTTTCTTATGACATTGTTGGCAATCTTGACAGAGCTGGTAAACATTTTGAGATTCGGTGATCAATTGGGCCCATAAATATTCCAACGTGTCTTGTCTTTGGCGTTACCCGTGACTCGCAAGATGAAGAAACCTCCTCTATTTATCCAGAGAGTACTGTACAAGGTAATTTTTGTATTCTCGATGAGTTCTACAGCTTGTCATAATTTAAACTGAAATATGGTAAACAAATGCCGTAAGATGTAACGAAGAAGGATCAAGCCTGTCACCACCTTTTAGTGTTATGAAATATGAGCAATTTTGTATATTTGGTGATATTACAAGATAGCTAAAGTAATCACAGGTATTAATTTACTGTTTCATCTACGTACTGTTTTACCTTCAATTACAAGGGAGTTTCACCAGTGGCTCTGTCAGGATTTCAGAGGTGGAGTAGGGGAGGGGACAAACTGAAATATTTTGAATGTGCCTTTCTCCTGTAAACTTAGTAACTGTGGGCAGGAGCAGATGGGGCAGGCAAATGGGCAAAAAATTTGACCAATGGAAAATGCCTTTCAAACCCTTCACTCCACCCTTTGGCACCACTGAATTCACAAAGGATATTGGGATGGTTCTAAGTTGTGCCAACATTGGTTACTGTAGGTCATGAGTGAAATTGTCCGGTTAATCTATTGTGGAACAAAAATTACCAAAACTTAACAATGGAAACTGAATCCTATGTGTCAGTTCTGTGATATAGAATCCTGTGTTGGCTGGTTGGACTTGGCAACAGCAAAAGTAATTTATTTTCAATTAAAATTGAGCAGGTTTGGCTAACCATTTTTAATTGCATCTTGAAAACTGGAGAAGCTGCTGAACCCTTGCTCATGTGTCACCATTGGTATACTCAGCTGTCAGATTGTCTCTTTTTTCAAAGGTGATGAGATTTGGCTGCATGAAGTGGCGTTTGGTCCTTACTATAAATTGACCATCTTGTATTTTGCATGTATGCTTTGGAATATCTGAATTGTAAGGCTAAGCAGACTATTCTGAATTGATTGCCCTCACTGTCCCAAGTGTGAGTGTCATATCTACCATTTTGGATTGAAGCCTGCACTCATTGTCCTTCTGCTCAAATATGATTCATCTTTGGAAGACGAAGTGTTAACACAAAGTAGGAATTACATATGAATTTGAATGAATTCCACTAACGATTACAGGATAACATCTTCACATTAAAAACTTTCAAATTTAGCTGGCATCTCTCTAGAGAAAGAGAAAAGCAGGTCTGGGTTAGTGAAATCTCCAGGGGATGCCTTCATAGATGTTGTCACCAACTGTGGAAATATCTTTGCCAGACAGACCGTAACTGCAGGCAAGTATAAAGGATTGATACAGATGTGAGGAATAGCTCACAGACAACTGAAATAGTGACTATTATGGTGATTGGGGTTTATTTCACACCTTCTTACCTCCTATCTACATGCATACCATTACTGCCTGCAGTAACCGTCTGACAAAAACCAATGACACCATGGGATACCCTACCTTCAGAGGGAGCCTTAGAAACTAATTCTCCCTTCAGTGTGGAGAGGGGAGAAATGAAAATGAGGTGAATAAAAGCAAAAGCCTTGTAGCGGTTCGGATGTGCAGGGAATTGTGTGATGCGTGGGAAATGAATAATCCAGAAGCAGCCTGCAGAGCATTGGATACACATGTAACATGAAAGGCTGTAAGATTATTTTTTTTTAGATCAAAAAAATTGTGTAATGTCATTTAAGACACAAAACTGTTGGTAAGATCCTGTTGATTACTTCTTCTGTTCCTTCAAAAAAAGGATGATATGAGTATTTTTTAAAATAAACTCAAGTTTTAGGCTTGTCTCATAGATACAGAAGTATCATTAGTCTATTTCACTCCTCCTTACCTTCTATTGACATTTGTAACTTGTAAGCCATTATTGCATGAAATAACCGTCTGGCAAAAACTAATAGCAACATACAGAGGACACCCTAGAGCCTATCTCTTCCTAGAGATTTTCAGGATGTGTGCATTTGCAGTTTAAGTTGTGGAAAGGCTTATTGCCACTTGAGAAAAGGGGAAAGCTGAAGAAACTGCATGGTAAGGTAGACAGTTCTGACAAAACTGCTTTGAGTTAGATGGTGTTTTGTGATAACTTAGTGGGGCGGGGGGAAATGTGTGTAAGGAAGTTGGGAAGAATAGGGAGGGGGAGGGGATGTATTTTTTGTCAGCCCTAACATTAAGTTACTTCCTATTCATTTTACTGTAAAGTTTGATGATGACCTGGGAATCCAGCATGTTGCACCTTAGGTGAGCATCAGGTCTGTGGTGAAGTTATTGACAAATAATTTTTTTTCCGTTGAATGTCGCCATCACTCAACTGTTCAGAGAGATGTCAAGACTTCGTTTATTTGCTTTGTACAATTTAATGTTACATGAAAGAATAGTAGAAAGAAATGTTACAATGTATACCTGTTGGAAGTGAATGTCACTAAAAGAGAAATGATGATGAATGTGTCTACTATAGCATGATGACACTATTGACAATCATTCTTTTATTACCCAAAATTAGTCTCATATGGTATCGATGTTGAAGGATGAGGCACATGGCTATATCAACAAAGGAAATGAACACATCAATGTGACTGGTATTAAGTGAAATGGCACATGGAAACTATTACAGGTTCAGAGCTGTTGGATGGCTTCAAAGTTTAAGGCTCTTTCTAGCTCTTAGATGTTGACATTTTTTGCAGCAATTTTTTGCATTTTCTTTGGCTTTTCTAATGGCAATTTTTATGAAGTATTCAAAGGGAAAATTGTTGGTGCTGTATACTGTAAGTTAAAGATTTAGGATGGTCTGATAATAAATTTCCATGTTATTGAAAGGAGATTTTGTAGAATGATTCTTTTTCTTTTAATAGGCTGCAAAAGGTGGTTGCAGAAAAATAAATTTTTAACCGTGCAAATTGGCAGGTATAAAATCGTGCAGTATCTAAGACTGCATATAAGTTAGTGAGCTGTAGATATTGTATTCAGCAATACATGTTTATAGAACTGTAATAATTTGTTGAGTGATATGTACTGTTCTCTCTTGTACTGATATGGTTTCTGTTTGGTACTGAGTGAAGTCTTCATTTATAAGCTTATTGAGCAGTTTGTACAATTTGGAAAATTTACCTTTTGGCCATTGATTATGCTTGTAAATTTTACCTCATTGAGTTGAAAGGAAGCCATAATGTTCCTGTATTTGATAACGAGGGTTTCTATATTATGTTCAGTAGGCTACGCTCACTTAGGTTATAGTATTTGCAAGGTCACAGTGGTATGAGAACTTATCACCAATCCCTGCTTCTAGCTGTCCACCAGGTATGAAACTCAAAATAAAATCAATTTAACATTGAAAGTTCTCTATAAAACCTGTCAATTGATTGCTAAAGGTACTATGAGGACAGTCTAACACATAGTGTGAGTGTGCATTTTATTATTCTGTTGAAGGACAGGCCACAACACTTAATACCAAACAGATTCCAGTAAAGGGAAATAATGTGTTTGTGATATGGAAGTTTTCCTCACCTTTAAAACTGTCATTTATAGATATGGAGGGATAAGCTATTCAAAAGTATGGAAGCTAGGTCACTTTATCATTAAATATGGTTTTCATGTAAAAAATCCACTGGTTTGTAACTCTGAACAATTTGTTCACCCAAGCTTTCCAAGTTTAGGTGTTGCAAAGTTCATAACTTTTGTAACGTTTAAGATTTTGAGAAGTGAAGCTATAACCACAGTTTATTGGTGAGACTGAATGTGTACTAATAGCAGACTTGTAGTGCCAGTATAATGTCATAAGTACAAGGGCAGTGTCTGTGTTGTGAGTACGAGTTTGTCCTTTTTCATGAGTATGAGTACAAAATTTTGTATTAGCCTCCATGCAGTTTTCAAAATCTGTGAGTATGAGTATGAGTATAAATTAATTCTCATGAGTATGAGTACAGGCAATTGTGCAAGCCCATCAGTATGAGTATGTACTCACTACAGGCTTTTTTCTCTCTGTGCCATATTAGTGTAATTTTGGGTAGCATTATTTTCTAAACAGATCTTTTATGGGTTTTATCTGGAATAACTTGCTAGTGGTGGAATCGCCTTGAGCATGTGCCCTAGGTTTAGTCGTGAATCCTGGCAGAGAGTTCAGTTTGCATCTTAACTTTGGGGGCTGAGTCTCAAGAAGGGTAACTCCTAGGGATCTCATACTTGGTATGTGGATTGGCCATATTGAGTAGATGATCCGTATTGTTTTTGGTGGAGGTCAAAGGTC
>WURT03102512.1:0-12344 GCA_009936505.3 Holothuria glaberrima
ATAAACTGTTCCTGACACCGATAACCTAAAGAAAGTACAGTCGCTCGCTCTCTCCTCATTTTCAGGTGCCCTGGTGTTACACTTTTTGTCTCCCCTTGGTGATATTTGTGAGAGTAAACAAAATGGCGCATTAATGTACTTATTTTGGGTGACGTATTACCCGTGCTGTAAAGTTCGACACGGACTTAAAGTTCCCAGGATAAATGATCCGGGGCGCAATCTTCCAGGACACTTTCTCCTAGCAAACTCTGTCCGGGACTCAAATCCTGACCGGGACTTTTCCTCCTGAGTACAATGTGTCCGGGGAGACGGTTTTAACCCAGGAAATTTGGTCTCCAGGGCACTTTGTCCTCAGGATATAGTGTCCCGGGCACCCGGACAGTTTGTCTTTTTACACCCCCCCCCTCTGGCGCCTCCCTGGCCCCTAGGACTGCTTCGTGTCCCTTTTTCTTCAAAAGAATGACAGCTTCGGGCAGCCCTGGAAGTCCAAGTTTGTTAAGTACTCCACAAGCTATTGTTATCTTTACACCTGTTTCATTTAAATACTTACGGAATAAGGAGAAATATTGGTACCAGCATTCCGGACGCCACTAGCTGTAAATGTCTCCAGTTACGGATCATATAGGCCAAGAACGCCAGTACCATATAGCCGAAAGAAAAGGCGATGGGTATCGCCATGCCTCCATATATTCGTTTTGAGGGACCAAGTATTTCTGTGGCTAAAGGGGAGTTTTAAATGTTTAAATATTTAATTAACGAGAAGCTGTTTGACCAACAAATACATATGATAAGCTACAAGATGAAAAGACTAGATGAAGAAGCCACATGGTATGCTTCCACATATATAACCGACTGTTTAACCTTATATAAGATATTCACAGACAGGCAGGGAGGCAGACAGACAAACAAACAGACATACAGGCGTCTATTCGCTGAAATTTCCTCCATATAATTTTGATGCGCGCGAATAACTCGGATCGTAGTGATGACGCGCATGCTCAATATTAATTATTAGTACGGTATTAGACTGACACAATAACACTATCGATCTTTGTAGCCTAATATATTATTGAAAGCTTACATCTACGGTGATGTCTACAATTGCTCTGTATACGTGTCAAGGAACTAATCATTACTTATATTTTAAACGTAACTGGCATCTGCATGAGTTGCAAGAAGTCGGAATGTAAAATTAAATAATCGCAAGCTGCTGGCATAAACTTGTTTGAGTTCTTATCTGGTTAACTATAATTAAGCGTTTTATTTTGCAGCGAGACACTTTTCTGTACCGTAAAAGTGGTAAGGGTAGAGCAAGAAAGTTCATTAATGGAAGCTATTTGTGAAGACAAAGAAAATGAAAAATAACGAGAGTTAAAAAAAGAGAAGTTAATATTGGGATTTTATGACAAGTAAAAGTCTCAAGCATGGCGAGTCCTTACAATACGTTTCCACGTGACACACTTTTTCGGCCACAAAGTTGGCTGTGTATTTTAGTTTTATGAGCGTATGTATTTTAGCTGCTGCTATGACAATCAGAATACCCAGGGTAAAATTAAAATTACTTTTCTAGAGCTGTTGGCATGTAGCCTACTTTCTCAAAGGCCACACCTCTTTGTCATCCAGCAGTCCATAAAATTTTGTACTACATTTGAATGCTTAATTTTACAGTTTTTTTATCCTTAGGTCTATACTTTGATGAAAAAGAAAACGAAAAATTCAACAGGTTTTGATTAAAACTTTCGTGAAAGTGGATTTCTAACGGCAATAGTAACATTCATTCTCAAAAACTTTCTTGCGAGTGGAGATTTTCTAGATGGGGAAGCCCTCGCCCCCCCCCCTCGCACACACACACACACACACACGCAAACACACGCCTTTTCTCCGGGCCTGGAAAGTTTACTGAACTCGCATTGACACTCCGCTACATTGTATTGTAGCTTTTGTGGCCAATCAGCAAGAAGGAATGACAGAAAGGTGGGAGCCATCTTTAATTAATCCAAACTCTCCCTTGTCTCTCTTAACAAAAATAGTATTCTTAAACAATGACTCATCTTTCTCGCTCTCAAATAAAAACCTTTAACAATACCTAAAAGTTACAAAGTTTCTTCCATAAAAATCGAAAGTTTCAACTTACCATCAATGAAACCCCAAATTTATACAATTTTCAAGAACACCTAAAATTTTGGCGCCTGAAAAATTGTGCGTTGGAAACCCTACCAGCAAGTCATACCTTTGTGGGGGCTTTGGATTGCTTCCCCGTATGCGACCCACTTGTTGAAAAAATCTTCCACCCCTGATTTAAAGATGTAGCATTGTAGGAAATTTAAATTAAGGTAGCAGTGTGATTCCTTCCATTTCAAGGAATCGAATTGTCATAGGAAAAAATCACTGCTCTGCAGTTCTCTGCAGTTTTGCAATGCCAGCCAATCTTTTCGTAACTGCAACTCAACCCCCCCCCCCCCAAATACACAGCTTTAAAAATATATTTTCTTTTGTGTCTTCTAACATGCACCGTCGCAATGAATTAAAAGGTAAAAATCATGAAATGTATTATTAGTGCTTTAATAATAGATCATCTTGCATGTATAAAGCAATGTTCATTCACTTCAATGTTTTCTTATTTTTCTTACCTATCACAAAAGCCATTAGATAAAGGGATATGTTGGAAACTCCGACAAGAAAACGAAAAATACAGAAAAACCAAAAGGAAGGCGAAAATGCGAGAATCACTCCAGCTATAATATCAACGGAAACTGCGATGAATAGTGTGCAGTAGCGACCAATCCTGAAGGAAAGAAAAGACAGTAATAGATATTGTAATTTATTTTGTCCCCATACACTTAAAGACGCTGTAGGGTTGAGAGGTCAAGGTACATGCGCAGATAATGTAGATGACAATTAGCTGTGTGTATTTCTGAACTTCATCCTCCTACCTAAAAGAGAAAATGTATCTCGTAGTTTAATAAAATGTATATGAACACGCACATTGTAGGCCACAAATAAATCGTGTTTGAAAAATGTCGCATAAGAGAAAAAAAGGAAGGGTGTTAAAAATGCGTAAGCACGCCACTTGGTGCTCCGCTTAGATAGCGTCATGATCTGCCCCCTAGAGAGTTCGCCTAGGCTACGGCCCTTATATTCAAGTTAAACTAAGGAGTTACTTCTGGTAAATTTCACAATTCAGTGAGAAAATATTGTCACATGATTCTCAAGAGCCTTTCATGAAATACGGTAGACCTCATCCAAATTGGGGTGACTGCATTTTCCCTTCAAGCCAACAAAATCTTTCACATAGTTTAAAATTCAGTGGGGTATAAATGCCACCCCCCCCCCATTGTACCAACAGAGGGCCGTTGGAAGGCTTCTGGAGTTGGAGGCTGAAGTCCTTCAGTTTCTAGATTTTGGTGAGTCCTACGATGATTTTGACCATTCGAAACTCATCTAATGAAGACTTTTTGAAGGAAATCTTAAACCTATAAAGCAAAGATATTATAAGCATATATACCAAACTCCTATACCTACACTGTTACGGAAATTGACTCCTCATGGAGACGCAAATATCGGGGCGGAAGTGTGAATTTGACATACGCGCTTCTTATTCGGTGATGTGCGTGTAATAATAGACACGCATTACAGAAAATATCATTGTTAGAATTGAGTGGCTTGCGTGAGCATTGCATACACTCAAACTTCCGCGGAACACAACTCTGTGCTTTTTATACGGAATACTTGACGCAAATTTCTGTGGGCTCGGAAAACGAACGCGCTAGTTGTGATCCCTTTGTGAGCGCGTGGGAAATCAGACGCGCATATAAAAGTGCGTCACTTGAAGATACCATAGAAACTGACCAATGAATGTCCATGAACTTGCAAACCCAGACATTGTGCGTTCATTTTCAAGTGCAGATTAGTAGAATGCCGCGATGAAAAAATAACTTATTATTATATAGTTTATTGAGGAGTGGTACTTTTGAAATGAACAATATTCCGAAATAGCAAGTATTAATACTTTTATAAGACATTCATTTGCCTGTTTGTTTTCAAAACGACTGAGCAATCATCAGCACTTCCGCCCCGATATTTTGGCCTCCATGAGGAGTCACCGCGCCATTTTAAGTTTGAAATCTATACTTATAAATCTTTGCAAAGTAGGCTATCTGTTGCGCCTCCCCACCCCACCCCGGGCTTCAACTGTCCAACGGCCCTGCAACAAAATATACTCAATCGAGCCCAAAGCTCGGTATGCTCAAGGTTTAATCTTCGGCCTACCGGTGTACTACCTAAAAAGTGATTTTGTTTTTGTTCGAATGTAGTGACGTCAAGTTACAATACTTACGCATCAGCAAGTGAACCAGAAGCCCACGAACCAACCAGGTATCCAACGTAAAAGATAGACTGTGTCAAAGCGGCCATTTTCTTTTTGTCGCACACCAAATCGAACTATATCGTAGAAAAAGTGAAGGAATAATATAAAAGATCATAAGCGTTGGGAAGAAATTTCCCAAGTGAATGTTTCATCCTTAGGCCCTATCTCATAAACCTAATATACGTAAAAGGTGGAGTCGTGTAAAATCAGGTCTCATTCCAATTTTTAGCTAGAAGAGCTAGTGGCACCTCATAAATTCAACTTTTAGAGGTATGCAAGAACAGTGCTAATCTAATCTGTAAATTGGAGGATTTACATGGGGAAGAGATAGGGGATATTGGAGGAATGGCCTTCCACTTTTCCAATAATGGCAAACGTTACATGAAACGCGGTTTTTCAAGTGCCCCCACCCCCTCGTCACCTCTAGGATTAGATCAAAATGGGCTTAAAGTTAAGTTCACTGGCTATCCAATCTACAGTGTGTTTTGAAGATTCTATAATCTATGAAAGAAGCAGTTCTTTGAGACTGGTAAGGTAAAAATGGTTGATAATTTGAGAGTAAAATATGCCTAGAGTAGTAGCCTACGTCTCTTCGATCTTACCCTACCATCTCATAAAGCAAGAGCTGTCACTTCCGAAAATATGTAGATTGACGCCCTAAAATGGTTTTTAAAATTGGGAGAATATAAAGAAGCAGAAATAACTTATCTCGTACTTTTATTCGGAAAATAAGGAAAACTCTTAGTCATCTTGACCACATCTCATGAAGACCTTTAATTGGCACATCCTCCCAGTCGGATAGCTTCTTTTGACCCTTTCTCTGTAATGATTAACTTTGACTTGTATATGTCCACAGAAATATCTCTTTTTATTTAACTCCAATAATTTTCTTCTAAAGAGTTAAGTACAAGGTGTTACTTTTACCTCGCTCACTATCGTGGAACGGTACTGACTTCTATCGTATACCCAACCTTCGGTGCAACCCCTCGTAGAATTCTCTGAGGTACCGGTGTAATACTCTTCCGTCAGCTCGCTCGGGTACTCTTTATCGTACATAATGCATTTGGCATACACCGGTTCACCGTCGTCGATTTTCCAAATCGGAATCGAAGCATCGCGGTATTTGTGGATACAATCAATATACTGTTCGTTTTGTCCAAAAGTGGTCAAATTGCTGTTGCAATTTTGCACGGAGTCTGTCCATTCCTCTACATGGCACCAGTGGTCCATGTCTGCGGTTGCAAACACAGCGATCATTGAATTCATGGCCTCTGGAAGCATCGCTAGGGACACCAAAAAGACTATTTTCATCTGAAATGGCCCTAACTCCCCGATCTGCCGGAGAATATCATCGAACTTCATCTTCGATATCTATTCGGTGCTCTAAGAGATGGGCAGTCCAGCAGCAACCACTGCAAGAAATCAAATAACAAGCTTTGACGAACATTATCACCGCATAACCAAAAAATCAATTAATCATAAAGCGAAACAAGTTTAATTTCTACCGCCTACCACTTCTACAGATATGGAGAGGATTAGCTTTGTATTAAATATCGGTTGTTTATGGTCCTGCTCTCTCTCCTATCCCCCTTTTATAAAACGTACAAGATCCATTGACCGTGATCATGGTTCTTTTCCAACAAAATTTCCCCAGTTTGTTTGGTGTACCTAATCACAGGAAAAGTACTCCTGGCCCTTGCAAACTGCAAATGATTCGTTTAACCTGAAGGTGGGAGGTCGAGATGCATATCGTGTCCCTCGATTCCACAAGTTCTTATGACTGCAAATATACATTAGTTTGTAACCAGCCTGACTTTTACTTGAATGTTGCGTTTAAATCTTATCTATAGCCTAAAAGTGAAAGCTTTATGTTACGAACGTTGAAAAACCAGTTCCATGGGCCAAACGCACATGCATCTTCACAGGACATTCCTAGGCTGAGATGTAAGATATTGAATGTTATTCAATCAACTGAAAATGGTAGATTGTAAAAGAATTTGTGATGACACTCTTGAACTACTCAAATTACAGTCTTGTTTGTCTTCGTTTATTCCCTAGGCCCAGCACCTGTCCTTAAATCAAGATTTGCAACCTGTCACGCAAAAAGAATGGTTTTTTAATGTCGTATACACATTTTGATTTCAAAAGGGAACCAAAACATTCAGTATTAGTTGTAACTTGTATGCCATGGGAAGGAATGAATGATGACAGAGATAACGGAGCTTGGACTGTGTGTTTAAGTGAATGGAACTTGCAGAAGCCCAAACTTATTTTAGCTAAATCCCACAAATTTCCTCTTATTTCTCTTACAACTGCCCAAGTATCTTTCATGATATTTCAGGACTTAAATATTTCATATTCAAGGTAAACCAAGGAGTTACTCCTCGTAAATTTAGTGATACAAGCATTGTCACACGATTATTCATGAAATCGGGTAGACTACTACACTGATCCACATTGGGGTGACTGCATTTTCCCTTTAAAATAACGTACTGCATGCAACAAGTGAGTGAGTAGAAATGAATCGATAATGGTTAACTGTTTTGCCTAGTAATCATTCCACCGTTCTTGAACGGAACGGTACTGTACTGTCGAAAAAGTTGCTAACCACTTTCATTTGGTTATATCACAGTTTTACAAATTGTCAAGCACAACTTGAAATGAGTGAGATTATCATACGCAAAATGCTTACTGTATGAAATGTTATAGCTTAGTATATCTTCACCGTCATCGCTGCTCTTGTTTTACTTTGACAAAGTTTAAAATATAGGGTCAAGATTAGCCCAAGTTTCGCAGATACAGGTCTTACCGTACACTTATTTCTGAACTAGTAGTATGGGCATTACGTCACAAGGTAAAGGGACAGGGGGACATGTCCCCACATTTAAAGGTGGGGGATATCATATCCTTTGTCAGTCCCCTCACTTTTTCAGAACCTTAACGAACACAGATCATTAGGCACATGTTGATTCAATAGATTACGATATAGCTGATCCAATGATATCAAACTCGAAAATGATGGAAGCAGTCATTTACTGGGTTAAAAACCTTGCACCACAGATCACCTGGCCCTTACGCCAGCCCGGACAGCCGGATCTCTCTTTTCTAGGACGCTTCACTGTTGGATAGGCTACAATTACTGAAGACCCCGAACATTGATAGTATCACCTCGTAGCCGACTAAGAGGCCGCTTACTCAGACCTAGCCTTGACATTACCGTGCAAGATGTATAATGAGAATACAAACACACGCGGGTTCAAACTAAAACAAACTTATGCGCGCGTGCGTGCAATATGGGTTCAAACCATACTGTGCACTAACGTCCTATTATATGTGTAGATTGTCGCCACCGTAAATGCAAGTTTTGGGTTACCAATATGGCTGGCTGCACACCTCCAATTCAAGGGGAATCCCCGCAGAAGATATTACCCTACGAATTTAACGCCCTAGGAAAACTTTTTGGGGAACAGGTTAGACCATGTTGGTGAAGTGATGTTTATCAATTTGTGATGTGTATGTGGTAGGAAAGTAATTGAAGTACTCATTCTGCAAAAATAAAGAAAATTGAAGGTATTTCAGGAACTCTTTTGCAATATATCCTTCCGCGATGTAAAACGGCATTTTGTAAAAAAAAAACAGGAACTACCAATCTTTAATAAAGGGCCCTTCTTTTTCAAAATCTCAACGGTCATGCATGGTACACAAATCCGAAATCGTTGTGAAAGGCCTACTCGTCAGCTTTGATCACACTTTGGGATTAATTCTAGCCACATCTAGCATTTTGAGGATAATTTTAGGAAACTGAGTTCCGGGGTAGCTTGTGCCCTTTGACAACTTCTACAAGGGTCCAGGGGCCACGAAACGGACCCAAATAAGTGTGTAAGTCAATGGAGGAATAATTGGTGGTGTGCTACCTTGTGTGTAAAACTTTGGACTTGTTCAAATAGTTCAGTATGGATGGATTGTGCAAGAAATTTTTAATAATATTTTCGAAAGAATGCACGTTTAGGTCAAATTTAACAAATGGATGGGAAGGACTGTGATACTGTTCTTCCATTCATGTTTGTATTTTGTCTGAAATGTTGCAGATTCATCGTCAAATTACAAAAATGACAGTAGCCCGGTTGCCATCTTGGTAAATCTAAATTTGTCCAAACGGTGGTGACCGTGTTTGTTACGTAATCCTCTGCAGTCCATATGCATGGGAATTCCAGAGTGCAAACTAATACAAGACACGCGTGCAAACTAACTACAATGTATTCTGATGTTTGCTCAAATCGTTATCCCCGATTTTGACTCTTATCAGCGTAGGCCTTCCCACTTCATGAAAAATAGGAAAAACTTAGATATTTTCACACTGCTTACCGTGCTCCTTGGTTGGGGTTAGGTGTGGTAAGATCACGCATTCAACTTTGACTCCGTATCCGCGCAGCTACCAAGAAGTAGATCAGTTGAACTTGTTTTCAATAGACCTTATGCCAAATAGAAAGAGGGCGCTCCAAAACTGCATTCTGGGAAGGATTATTCCATGAACAGGCGACCAAATTAGATCGTCACCATGGAGAAGGCTCATCGTCACAATGCTCAATCATCGCGGACTGGAATTATCCTTCCCATGGTGCTTCATGATCTGCTATTTGGCATAAGGTCTATACAGACGCCCATGCAGAGAACCGCACAGTCAGGGACGTCCCTAAGGATCGATGACTGGAGGATGCTGGACATTTTCCCAACAAAAAGAGTTACATTTCCGACAAAAAATAACAAAATGCCTGCCACGGTCTCAAGAAATTTTAATTCATAAGCAGTGGCGTAGCCAGGATTTCTCTCCCGGGGGGGGGGCATGCAGTGTGTTCTGTGATCGCCGGCCTGGGGGAGCGGTATGCCCCTCCCCTTTGAAAATATTTTGGGAAATTGGGTGTCCTTACATGCAATCTGGTACTACAAATGATACCTTTGAAGCGAAATTTGCGTTTAAAAATGTACCTATTTTCAGTACTAAAAAACGGCATTAGTGACTGGGCCATTGCCCGTGGTCCTCCCTGAAACACGCTACTGCACATAACCTCGTTTGAAAGTAATCTTTGCAAGAAAAAATACTCAATGGAAGTTTTAAATATAACGTGTGGACAAGAAGAAGAATATCGGAAACACAATTTAACCAGTTAACCTTTGGCAGTGTCAAGTTTACCTTGCGGTAACCGTTATTTGTAGGCTACAACATTTAGGTGGACTTCGACGTGGAAGTAGTAGCTTAGAGGACGCAGTTGTTTTATTAGGCCTATAGGAGCATAAGATCTCCTTCCACGTGGGGCACTTGTCCTCCTTAGGGTTCATTTCTGCAATGTCCCTTTTGTAGGCAATGAGGGGGTAAAGCCCCGGAAGCTCTGGAACATTTACACAATTGGGTGCCCCAGAATAAAGCATTAACTGTCTGTAAATGACATTGAATATGCACTTAACCGACCCTGGAAATTTCAGTCCGTCTCCATCTTTCCAAAACAGGGTAAGTCGGACTAACCACCGGTTTATACCTTAAAGAATCATCGGCATTAATGGTGGGGGTGGTACAGTTCCTGTGGAGTTTTGCAATAATTGAGTCTTCAGTTCTTCAAATTGCTGGTCCTAGAACCGCGCCTGCTGTACCTACCCAAGGTACCAGAGGTGTTGGTCCTTCGGTGCATGACTTAACAAGTTATAGCACTTTGAAAAATATGGCGGGTATCTTGGATTTCCTCAATACCGTCTGATGTGAATCTTCACGTTGTTACATTTTGGGCAGAAAGTTGTTGCATTTTGGGCAGAAAGTTGTTACATTTTGGACCAAGTTGTTACATTTTGGTCAGTTGTTACAAAATGGGTCGTAACAAGGGTGGCCGCCCTATGTCAGAAACCTGACTAAATCCGGCAGATATTTTGTCTCAGTCGGACGGAAAATTGAATAGCTAAATGAGGTCTGGAGTCGGGCAACAACTTCCGCCCTCCCTGAGAAAAACAGTCCCGCACGGCCATGTGCGTCTTATTCCAATAAGGCTTTTGTTTCATAGTGTCGGACATAGTGTCTTTTTCATGACAGACAATTATGCAGGACGGTACTTCTGCTTTCCCGACAGCTGGATTTCTTCAAAAGACAATGGCTTCTCCAATAGTGTGGGAGATATCACTTACTAATACAGAACCCTCAATTAGTTATTACTTTCCAAATAATATATGATAATTTCCTGCCAATCAGAGTAGTTTGCTAATACAATTAAATCTGAGAGGGGTTACGTCTCTGGTTAATGTACCCAAAGCAATATTTTTTAACTCGATATTGATTCCCTTAAAGTAAAAGATAGTGATCATAAAAGTTCCCGACATTTCTGTAGCCAAAAATAAAAGATTTTTTTCTAACAAAGTCAGGGAACTGCAAAAGAAAGAGGCATTTTTTTCCGTGACAGCCGGTACAATTTTCCCGACGGACGACACTTTGAAAATTTCTGGGGGTGTATCACCCCAGGTAATGACGCCCCTGTGCACAGTAGAGTAGCAGAGAGTGAGGTCAAAGTTTAGTACCTCGAAGCTGGCTACGAGGTGGAGCTATCAATGTGCTGGTATTCTATATAATAGGTAACCATGCATGCGTCGATCAACTGCGTTCTAAACGCTAGTACAGAGTAAAGGCGGGATACGATTCCAGTGTAGGCCTAAGCATAACCTGCAATTCATATTCTTCAAACAACATTAAAAAAAAATTTTTTTTTGCTTTATCGTTTTGCATGTTCAAAGCAAAAAACGTTACTCACAGGCAAATTTTCAAGTTTTGGGATAAGATCATAAGAATGAACTAGAAATTTGCAAACGTTACCAAAACTGCGGACCGAAATGTCTGTGATAAAGCTTTCAGCAAACGTTTTGATAGAAAAGACAACATTCTCTTTTTTATTTGCTCTTTTTCTGTAGTGATTGACTCAAGATTCCTTCATAAACAGTGTGTTGTGTACTACCACCTTCATTTGAAAATTTATTTTCTACAGATTACTCAATCCAGACACCACCAAAATACAGCAAAATGAGTGAGAAACATTAGAAAATACAGTATTACTTATTAATTTTTGGAAATGTTTTTATATTTTTATTGTTACAATGTTCGGACTCATGGTACCCCTCAATATAGTTTCTTTATTACGTTTGGTCAAGGACATGAACCCCCCCCCCCATAGTCCGCAGTCTCTTGACCTAGTAGTTGGGTCGCTATGGGCTTCCCATGATAGTTCAGGGAATAAAGTGTACGTGAGAACTAGGCCTACATTCCCGGACAAAATTATCTGGGACAAATTTCCCGCGCCCCACCTCAACGTTGGTTTTTAAGGTGAATGAAAGTTGAGCGAAGTTGAGCGCTGAAGAAAAGAGCGCGCCTTTCCTTTTTCCAACATTGAACAAGGGGTGGGGGAATCCGGAGGGTCCCAATAATTTTGTCCAGGTATTGTAGGTATAGTAGGTAATCATGATTCGATCAGTATCATGAGTCGATCACTGCGTTCTAAACAGTGCAGCAGGTAGGCCTGATTTTATTGCAACGTAAGCATAACCTGCAATGCACATTCTTCAAAACAACATCAAAAACAAGTATTCTCCTCACCATTTTCCATGTTCAAAGCAAAAATTTTACTCACAGACCAATTTTCACGTTGCAACCTAAGAATGAACCACAATTGTGGAAACATTACCAAAAATGGTTACCAAAATGTCTGTGTTGAAGCTTCCAGTTAAAGTTTTGACAGAAAAAACAACATTCTCTTCGTTTATTAACATTATTATTCTTAAATATGGTGATTCATAGTATTTTATTTGCTCTTTTTCTGTAGTGATTGACTCAAAATTCTTTTATAAACATTGCGTTTTATACTGTCAAATACAATCATGTAAGTACTACCTCTACAATTCAAAATTCTTTTCCTGTGGATTACGGTACTTCTTCCAGACAACATCAATATAT
>WURT03102534.1:0-12342 GCA_009936505.3 Holothuria glaberrima
CATAGTCATTATGCCTCTCTAGTGCAGGAGTCTTCAGTTTTTGAAGTTAGCACTCAACTGGATGAAGATGAAGAGCTGTTGCTTCCATAAACATAATTATGAAATAAAATTGCTCCTGTGTACTGTCCACATGATCATGGTACATGGACAAAAGTGCTGTACCATGTACAGTGATTTTGCACAGGTGGCAAACACAGTTTTTGGATATTAAAACTATAGGCATGTTATAATGCTAGAAACAAGAACATATCCTAATGAAGAAGGCCAAAACAGAACGGTTGGCAAACATGAGTGGAGCAATAAATCAAGGCTAAAAAAGTGTAAATATCCCTGGAAATTCAAGTAAAATTTGCCATGCTTGTGTTCTAATTTCATGTACAAGCTAAATTTCTCTACAACAGCCCAAATTTCCCATCAAATACCAAAATTTCCCAAGAAGGAGCTTTCTAGCTTCCCAACTTTTTCCACCTGTGCAGTAAATATTAATACCAATTAATACTTACCAAACAATCTCAATAGATGTATGCTACCATAGACTTTACAAGAAGGTATCTGTCCATCATACGTCGCATTATCTGCAAGGAGTTTCAAATTTTCCAATAATGGATGTGGTTGCTTCTCTGTTTCAGCAGGAGAACTTTCATCAGCAGGAGGAGGAGGCGGACTCTTTGGGAGCACCTTGCTAGGTGGTTCTGCCTTGGTGGTCTCCTGTGCCACAAGAGGGTATGGACTGGACGGATATTCTGGTGCCTCCTTTGCTATGGCCGGAGGTGAACATGAAGGAGAGCTGTTTGGTAAGGATGACAAAGAAGCTATTCTTCTTGAGTGTCTGGCTGCAGGTCTCTTTTTTGATTCCTGCTTCTCTATGTCCAGTTTTAAAGGTTTTGTTTCTGTTGTTTTAGAATTAATTGCTGAAAGCCTCCTTGTAATTCGTCTTGGGGGTGTGTCTTCTCTGCTTTCTTGTTTCTCTGTATCTGGATTGGGTTCCATCTTATCAAGAGAAGGTGGATTATCTTGAGCGAGAGACATAAGCTCTAGTGTTGGAGGTTTGTCTTCCTTCGACTTCTTTCCACCATTCCTGTTGATGTAAACAATATGTGAATTACAAAACATACCCAAAGATTTTACAGTCACTCTTAAATGATCTTTTAGACAAAATCTGAGGATATTAGACACAAAACACACCTGAATAATGCAGAGGTCTATCAATTGATAGACCCATCCTATGACCCCTATGTAAAATGTGTCAATGTCTGTAATGCATGGCAAGACATTCATATCATTGATGCACCTTTGTCATTGAATGGATGCACCTTTGCAGGACACTGACCCATTTCATGACTAGGCCACTCCCCCCACCCTCTGGATAATACCTGCCCACATGATTTCCAAGGAATTTCACTCCAGACAATTCACACCCATGACCAGTACCCCTCTGACCACTTTCTCTCCCAGAAGATATTGAATTGTCCTGGGTGGAAACTATCTAGCTTGGGAATTTTCTGAGTGGAATCTGTCTCAGGGAGAGTCGTCCTGGGGAAAATTATTCAGGCCCTGAAACTAACCCATTAAAACCTTCAAAAACGTTTTTTTGGCTGGACGTTTCGGAACAATGTCGGAGGTCTTGACTGACCCTGGCAAAATGACCATTTCTAAACAACTGCAGACCTCTTGATGCACATAGTTACAGACATTGTGTAGACCTTGCTGCACACTTCGTGTCTTGCAAGAGATTAACTTTAGCATACCCCATGTCACAAGTCAGCAGACATGACACAGCCTTCCTGGACCTTTCCCAGGGGGTCATGCAGAGGGTCTTATGACTGTAAGGGGCCAAGTCCCCTCTGTACTGTGTGCTTCAGCCCAGTTTTTGTATTTGTACTTTAATACATAATTTTAGTATGTTTGACTCTTAGTCCCAACTTTTTACTTCATGAAAATGACACAAAACTTAGTAGTAGTTCCCAATAGTGTGGGTATTTGTGTACAATACACTCATTCTCACAAATTGTCTCAGCTCAGTATGTTTGAATGCTTAAGATCCATGAGCATTCCCCAAACAAATTTATAATAGTTAGCATAGTCATTTATGATTGCATTTGATTTTGGGCATCTCTACTTACGATTTATTTTGTTTGGTCACATGGATGTGGAATTGTTCTTTCTCAGTCTCATATAGTAAGTGGTCATATATCAGAAAGTCAAACAGTACTCTTATCCCATCCAGGAACTCTCGGCAAACTTTGAAGCTGTGGGGAAATAAACATTTTGTAGTTCAGGGCTTGATTTTAACACTTGTCCAGTTATCTGTGATGAACAAAATTGTGACAAATGACAAAAAGTAACAGGTTGCATACAACCCACAGAAAACTCGAGTTTCATAAACGAAAAAAGCAGGTGGTACCCAGTACAATTTAAAAATTTCCTGTCAGACAGCTTACTTTCGTTCACACAACTAAAAAAGGAAGTTTATTGTCTGATGGACAATCATAAGGATTTCTTAAAATCAAGGCCTGTAGTTTCATGTTGAAGGAAGTGATATCAAAACCAGTGGCATCCAGAGGGATTCAGAAATTTGGGGAGGGGGGGGGGAGGGGATGTGAGGCACAAGTTCCCATTCCCATCTTCTAACTCCCACTTCACACCACTTTCTATTAATTTTCTTCAAATCCCTAGACTGAGCACCAGAGTTGGGACAGGGTGTGGACTGGGAGTATCTTACATTGATCAAAATTGGAGTATTTGAAGTTTTCTGCAAACAAACTTATCTCTGGAGCTATTATAAGTGCATTTCTCTTCCTCCACGAAGGAGTAACGGAAGCCCAATTTGGTATGTACTGTACAGAGTATGTAGTCAATGGCAGTTTCTTGTTCTACTTCCTTCATACCATGTTTCTGCAAGGGTTTCCCCTCAACTCATTTATCTTATAAAACAAATGAATGAAATGGAATGGCAATGGAACTGTACCACACGGATCATTTAATGAACATCGAAAAATGGCTGCAATTTGACAAAATTGCAAACAGCTAAATTCTAGATGAGAGCCCTCTTAAGGGTCAAGTTTGTTGCAAGTTGGCTTCATGTACAGTTAGGTATAAATTTAACTGCATGCTTCAAGATTTGCCAAGGAAAAGTCTCTGATGACAGTGAACCTTTTCACAATTACAATTGCCACAAGGTATCATGAGATGGAAGGAAGATAAACCATGCTTCCTACATATAGTGTGGTAAATACACATTATTTGGAACAGATAAGACAAATTTTAAGGCCAAGAAGACAATGCTCCTGTTGTACAAGACACAAAAATACAGGTAAGAACTCTTCTTACTCTCCAGCCTGATCTAAAAAGGGATAATTTGAATATGTTCTAAATAAACAAAGTTTCTTAGCATGTGTGGTAGGTACGGCAGTGTGGTTGCAAAATTGCAAAAAGAATAATTACACTCATAAAGCCATCCTATTTTGTTTGCAAAGTCACTTTTAATGAACTCAAAGCTCTTGGTGATATGTATAAATTCACATTCAATAGACTGTTACTATACAAAAGTTTTTCAATATTTTTTTCCTTTTGCTTAAATCGGACAAATGGGACTTACTTTTGGTGGGGTAGAGGGGGAGGGACTACAGCCTCTGGGGCCATACCGGCAACAGGCTGGATATCCAGGACAGGATGGCGAACCCCAAAATACTGGAGGTAGTCCTCAAGAATGCTCAGTGCTGTTGGTTCACAGGGTAGTTTCATCAGCTGGTTTATGTAAGAAAGGTGAAAATTTCATGAAAACTAAAAAATAAGTAAAGACAGGTTGCCTTGTGATGCAGTGGATATCTTTCCAAACTAAGATTTACTGTAGTTTCATCATAAACTAACCCAAACAGGTAGGCCTACTGAGAATTAAAGTTTCATAGCTTTACCAATTTGGCTCTCTCAGGGATTTAAGGTGCATATGAAGATTCCTGGACAACTCCCCATCTCCCCACTCCTGAAAGATTCCCACCTGCACCATTACCCCCTGAACAACTCACCCAATACAATTCTCACCATTACCATTACCCCACAGAAAACTTCCCCCACCAGATACTTTGCCAAGTGCAGGAATTGTCTTCAGGAAACTTATCCACTTGAGGATTGCATCGTCTGAATTGTCCAGGGAAGGGGGTTGGGGTGGAGATTGTCAGGGAGGAATTCTCTGGGTGGGATTTGTCCATAGAGAGTTGTCCAGTAACAGCATCTGGCAGTGCAGAAATAAATTAATATTTTGTAACATACATTTTCTGACCCTCTGGGTGATAATGAAGACATTTTGAAAGTCTAAGAGGGCAAAGAGGACCCATGAAAGACATAATAAGACTAATGCCAAGACAATAAGAATAAGGTTGACAGTGCCAATTCTAGCTACCTTGGACAAAGAAATCTTTCCTCACCAAAACCTTGGTGGGGCTCATGTCATCTGTGACACCTAGCATGTCTGTAGGCTCCATCAAATTACCTTCCCTTTTCAAGAGTGCATATGGATAGAAAGAGGGTAACAACCTAGAATCTACAAATAGATACTCCTAGGGTTTCATGGGATGGGTCAAACTAACCTCATATTCTGAAGCCCCTGAATAGCCCTAGACTGGAGATTCTCTTTGAGGATTCCAAGACAGAATCAATATTTTATGGACTTCAATTTTGGAAATTGTGCCTACACCAATGTACCCACCTGATCCTGACAATTGATGGCATAGCAGTCATCCTCCAGCTTAGCCTTTAATTGGTCTGGTATCATAATGGGAACTTCTTCAATCATGTCATCATCTACTTCAAAATACAGCTAAAAATGAAAAAAAAAAGTTTTGAAGAGCTACTTTAAAAGAGAACCAATCATACCCTGTGATGTTTGTTAAGGCTTATCTTCACAATCATATATTTGTCCATGAACATCTTCATACAAATATGTGATGATGTTTTGAACGAATGTATGATCGTGTTGATGGGGCTTATGTGTAAACAGAAGAAGGAATACAAGGTACACAGGGGAACATTAATATAGACTCATCAAAAGCTCAGCTAGCTCCTGTTGCCGGAAACCTTGAATGGACGAGGAACCACTGTGGGTCATCTAGGAGTTACCTCAGCAGCAACACTCTTTGATTAACTGGGTTCAAGTCACACTTTTTTTCTTTTTTTGACATTTATGAATACATCCTTTTCCATGACAGATTTTGTCCATATCTCTTCTAACTTTACTGACATTTCATCAATTTTTTTTACAAATAATCGTGTTTCAAAATGTTTGTATTTTTGATAAAAAATTTAACTTCAAACCGGTAAAAATTCCAGTACACTTTGTAGAGTTTAAAAGTGGAACTAAGCTCTTGTAAAAAAGGACCTGCAGGTTAAAATATCCAGGCCCCTATTTACATCCTTGGCATGGTTTAACAGTCAGTGCACAGTTCTTACAACAGTTTTAAGTGTGCACCCTACCCTATCTACTAGGTTTTGCACTGATAAGTTTATATGCACTGGTAACATTTTAGAAGAGTAACTGTTTGCCAGTGATAACTACAATAATCACATGAAAAGATGAGGGGGAAAAAGCACATCACACGCACAGTGAAGGTGGAGTTCATTTGAGTTCATATCTGTATTTTCAGGGAAAGCAATGAAGTACAAAATTGAAGATAACAAAAAGTCAGCATCTATCGGATAAATGGCATTTGATGAAACTACAACTTTCTTTGAAAAGAAGTATTCAAGATTTTCAAATTATAGATTTGTATGGCTACGGACTTTTTATGCAACTAATAATCACATTTTGCCAACATTTGTCATGGGTAACTGTGGGCTTAACATGAATAAGAGACCACTGCTTATGTTTGATATTTTCACAAGTGTACAATCAGTATCTTAGAAGCCAGTGATAAAGACCAATGTAATCATTTTCAATGTGAAATAAACTACTATGATTTTTTTGTCAAGTAGTCATCACTGTTCCCTATCATAAAAGTATGATCTGAAAGGGTTCCGAAAAACAGTACCTTTTGGACTCCTGTAAAACTTATGAAAATGGATGGCACCTTAACTTTATTGTGATTCAGCAACCTCATATTTCCAAGTTCACAAAAATCCTACAAGTTTGTTAAGGTCCAACAAGTTACAAACCTCTTCAACAGGATTACCCTCAGAGAGACTAGAATCTTCTGATTCCCCATCACCACCTTGAAGAGAGAGAATTATGACAATTGAGGTAAATCTTATTGTAGCAACTTTTTTTTCCATCTCATTCACTTCATTTTATAAAGCCTTGAAGGGGCAGTAGTTTTACGATCCTAAGCTAACACCAATGTGGAAGAAACCTGTGGCTTATAATTTATAACTTCACATTAGGTGGCTAAACAACTCAACAATTTACGTCAAATTTGGTTCCTTTTGAAAGGCCAGTTTAGATGGGAAAACCATAGACTACTCTTGGACGAAAGTTCCACCTTACTTTGATCAAGCTGGGGATTGCTAAGGTTCATCGCTTCAAATGCCACCACCTTTACCCACTCAACCACAGTACCGGTAGGTTGCATGTGTAAACTAATTTAAAATAACACGTAGATATAAAATAAAGAAGACTCAAGCATGGCACATAATAAAAGAAAAAAGCTTTACCAATCAAAGCATGAGATGAAAAAACACTTCCACAACAATGAACTGTTTCACACCAAAGGAAACTGGCCTTTGAAGACAGACATTCGTCACCTCAAAGTATATTTTTAGTGTGGGGTTATCAAAATTCTCAGTTGGTTAATATTGCTGTTTGATTGATATCAAAGTGTGAATATTCAAAGGATGCAGAGTAATTTGCACTACACATAATGCACAGAAAGTGTTTGGATTACACATCATAGCCTTGTATGCTCACCGGAACATGGCCTCAGGCAATAAAATAAGTTTGTGTCTGCACAAAGAGGAGCTTTTCACAATTATGGGAGGAGCTACAAGTTGAATAGTTGGGACAATTAGTCTGGGATGACAAGAATTGCCCTTTAAAATTTCCATGAATAGAGACATTCCTTTCTGTAGGTTTTAAAATGAGTACTAGGAAAAGCAGACTTTACAAAATAATCAACAGTCAACTTACTATTAGACTCCGACACAAGACTCCTCTTACTTGCATTGTCTGTCACATCAAACTTTCTTCTTCTCTTTTTCCCTTTGAAGCTGGAATATGTAAGAAGATGATAAAATATAAATAAATTCCTCTTTCTCAGCACTAGAACATTGTGATGGTGTCACAGAACTTAATGTTCACATATGAACTGGCTTTTGATATACATATATAATTGCAATCAACATGAGGAGAGGAAAGGAGTGGGGGGGGGGGCTGAGACAAAAATCAGTCATTCCATGCAGGGGTCGAAATTTCTGCTGTTCTGCTGTTCTGAGACAAGCCCTTTTCAAAAGCCAATGTTCCATAGAACAGTGTTATTCCACAAGAAGTTAGTTAGATGAGGTTTAACAGCCCAGTTTCCAACCAACTGGTTCAAGTCGAGTCACCCACTGCCTTTTTTCCAGTTGTGGCTCACTGGCTTGTTTTCCCTTACTCCATTGCTTATGCAGAGCATCACACACAACGGCAGAAGGTTCCATCTAAAATACACTGCAATCCTAATCTCTGATAAAGTAATTAGGCCATGAATATCAAAATTCCTGTAAATTTTGGCTTTAATATGAAATGCAATCACATTCCAACCTTGATCAATTGAAGTTGGGTAGACTTGCAGTGTTATTTCCCTGTGCTGCATGGTAAACCTCTACTGTGTTAACACATGCATACTGTCAGTTTTAATACTACCAAATTAAAAAAACTTTTTAGTATGTCCTCGGATGTCTTTATTGCAAAATCATCTTACATCACTCCCTGTCTTGCATAGTACATTCCAAATGACGGATAACTGTTCGTTGATATTCCCTCCACATGGGAGGATAATACCAGTGAATTTAGGGAGTTTTGCACTTATATTCCCTCCAAGCTAGCAACTAAGCACTGAAACTTGAACACTACTAAAAGCAAGTCTGATTGCTGACATGTTGCAACCAAAGTGAGTGTGTTTTTTTTCTCCCTTCAAATGTGAGATCATTGACCCGTTGACTTACTGTGTGAACAAGACAGAAAGTAAACATCAGTATGTGTGCTCATATGTTGGAGAACCAACTCATTGCAAAAAAAGAACTTGCTCTTGTACAATATGAAAACTTTGGAACAGTAAAATCTGATCCGGAATAGAAGTATTGGGACAAGCATTTTTCCTTGGAACAGCAGTAAAAAAAATTAAATTTCAACCCCTGCCATGTCCCATGTGAGGCCATGCAATCAGACAATGGATCATACACCTACATGAGATACTGCAAACATTACTGTTCCATATTTTCTCTGATAAATAAAGCCTGTCTGGCATTCCCATAATTCTTTCTTAACTCATCTCAGGTAAAATGAACACATTCAGTACATTTTCCTACAATTGTTAAGACTTTTACATTTGCTTAATTGGTTCTATTCTAATTCTCAAGAAAAAGGTCTGACACATTGTTTCAAGAATTTATCTGAATTTCACACAGAAGTCAACTTCCACTTGCCACAAATACAGGCATGACAACACTATAACTTTCTTAAATAGTCAAATGACCCGATACAAAGTACTGTAATGGTAAAACAGTCAATTTTATTAAGTGTTTATTGTGTTAAGACTGTCTATGATGTAATAATGCAGATGGCACTTAAGTGCAGGGTTCAAGCACACTGCATCACTGCTGTTACCACTTAAGACTTATCATCTATAAATAGCACTTAACAGAGTAATGCCCCCCCCCCCCCTAGGTTCTCTGGTCTGACTTTCAGGTTACATTTTCCTCATGGTGGGTCTGATTTATTTCTATAGCTGTCTTTTTTTTATTACTTTCTTTTCGCAATTTTTTTCAGGGGGTGTAATCCATCAAGCTCAATTTTTTGATGCACTTACATCCACCAAAGTGGTATTGTCTACTTGCACACATGGCATAAAAGAAATACTTCTCTAGTACTATATTCATATCTATCCTCATACACAATGTGATAAAACATACAAATGATACAAAAGAAGAAAAATGCAACTCGCATAGCTTCTTTCCACACCCTGGACCACACCATTGTGTCAACACTTACGCTTTTTCCTCTGCTTCCATCTGCAGTCGCCACTGTAACTCAGAATTTTCTGCACTATGTTTCATCACAAAATCTTCAGGTGCCCATCGATCCCAGCTGAGTGTAAATAAAACAGCAATACAGGCTCACTTAAGAGAGGTCAAGTTTTGTCTCTCATGGAATAGTTGATTTGTGGAGGAAATTAAATTAGCACATGTCTTTTTCATGTATGCTAAAAATAAAAAAAAAATTGCACAAACAAAAAAATAATAAAAAAGAGCCAAAGTACCTTGTGCTTAAAATGAATGCAGGGTTTCCCCAGACATTCTTTTTGAGGCGGCAACCTCACAGTTTTTTGCTACCTCACAGAAGTTTGCTGTAATTGCCACCTGTACTGTACTAGCTATAGAAGTATTGATAGTTCTACTGCACTGGTGGTGACAAAATTTGTACCATATTACCCCCATGGACTAGTACCACCTCACACTCTCTAAAACCCTGGGGAAACCCTGGTACAGTATGTGTTTACTTGCATGTTTACACTTTTGGTTATGTAGCTAACTTCACCAGTAAACTGAAGTTTTTTTTTGGCTCAGAATAATCAGTGATGAACATGTACATGTAATTTAAACATAAAGTTAATCATACAAGTAATACCATACGACACTTTTACAAAACAAAATATAAGCACTAGAATTAGAACAAAAGTAATTCACTATGCACAATAATTATTTTGTCATTTTTTTTAGAATACTTTTAATAATGTACCTTCTATTCCAACCATTGAAATGTACATAATATTCTGGTACCCTTTTTCCAGATTCATTTCTTGTCCACTTGATATCCAGTATCTGCAAAAAATACCAGGTACAGACTGTAGTTACAAAGATAAGCTGCGGTAAAATAAAGGATACTATCATGAATAAATGCAAAAGTAACGCAAAAATAACTCCCTCTGAATTCTTTGTAAATTAAGACTTTGGCTACTTCAATATAAACACTACAGGCTCCTTTGCATCTACAGTAGACTAAAATCTAAGCTTCTACTTACTACATGGCGGATTTTAGGTTTGGCTTGGGTGCATTGAAAAATTTTGTCTCCGAAAAGCTTTTTACATGAAGTTATGTTTTTGTACTTTTATTATTCTTCCAAGAAGAAAAATCAATCTGAGAACTTGGCATGTAAAGTCATATTAGCATTGAACGTGATTTTCAATGTAACCTACATAGCCTACTTTCCAGTACAGCTTGTTACAATTATTAACTGGTCCACTATCTAGCTTAGGCCTAGATAAACAATAATGAGCAAGTTGAGCAATTTGATGCACACAGTATGCTGGGAAAAACAGTATACTACAACAGAGGCTACATATGGAAGACAGATATTCTGTATAATCATGCACAATTTTTTGATTAAAATTATGGTTCTCATCATCAATCATGGGTCAAAGAGAATCTTCTTTTGGAAAAAGTTTTTATATATCTCTTTAAGTTTGCAAAATATCTGTGGACTTGATCTGTGGTAGGCTATAGCAAAATTGAATTTCTTAACTCCTCTTGGCCTAGGCCTCATCCTGTATTGACTGCACTAAAAAGTTTTTCTTTCACACCCCAGTATTCTATTCTCTGATTGGGGTAGGCCTATATAAGGTAAACAATCCTGTAGCCTAAGGCTGTTGCAAATGCAGGGAGTATTCGAATACATTTTAGTAGAAGATGCTGGTGGCAAGATAAAACTTGTCTTTGCGATAACATCTTCACCTTACTGTACAGTCTTTAGTAAATCTAGGAAAGTGACAGCTGACAGTCGATAATTTTTAGAGAGGCCGATTCATCATGCATTAGGCTATCATTGATTCTTACTTGCTGCTGCAATTTTGAGAGAATTGCATGAAAAGATTAATCAAATTGAAGCTTAGTTGCAAAATAAATGCCTTCACTTCAAGAAAATGTTAAATGTGCTGTTATAGCTATACTGTCAAAGTAGTCAATCACAACTTTTATTGTGCAAACAATATTGCAGCCAATGTGCAATACTGTATTTCGTGAAACTAGTACCTACGTTATTCGAAGAATTCAGGCCAACAATGTAACTTCGCGAATCTAACGGCAAAATTTAAATTACAATTCGATAACCGACTGCAAATGTTTATTGTATTATAAAGTGATTGGTTAAAAGTTAAAGGACTGCAAAGGCACCTTTCTTTCTATGCTTAATAAACATGTTTACAATCTAGTCTTTGCTTATCATTAGGCTATGCCTTATCTGACATGCTGCAATGTGAATACCTAACGTTAACCTTTGCCAAAAAACAATGCAATAACTGTTTCTCGTTTGTTGCGTCTTGACTAAAGATCTCACCTTTGCATCGTACAATACTTTCACTTTTGTTGGGTCTGGTTCAAAGCACAACACCCTTTCTCCTACTTCATACTTTGCTGAATTCACCCCACGTGTTAAAATTATACCAGACATCTTAGAAGAAAATCTCCAGCGTTTGTTGGTATGTATTGACTACATAAATTTTCGTTATTTGCTTTTACCGCCCTCTCTCTCTAGCCTACAAAATAAACGGCGCTCTTGCACTTTCTCGGGTTGAACAAATAAAATCTACGGCGTACAAACTACAAAGTAGCAGAATGGTAAAGGGCCGGTGTACATCAGTGGGCGTCGATCCTGGAGGGGGAACAGGGGGACATGTCCCCTCCACTTTATGATCCGGGGTGACGTGACATAAAATGCCCCCTAACTTTAAGCTGTCAGGCTTTTACTTTTTCATGGGCGTATGAGCTCAATTTGATTTGGAGGGGTGTAACGACTTGCCCGAAACTATGTAACTAAAATTTTCTGCGCCCTCCGCTCGCGTTCAGCATGTGAATAAAAAAATGTACATATTATATAGACATGCATCGGCCGGGTTTTAAATTGTAGTGATGGCATGCCAATTTGATTTCAATCACTTGCCGTGTTACGGTATATTAACCTTCCACTTTGGTTATTAAGTTTGGGGAAGTCCTTACAGGGGTGTGTTGCTTTATGTCAGGGATAGTTTGAATTGTGTTGATGTCACTCACAAATTCTCTTCTGGCTTTTCAAACTGCTTATTGTGCGAACTAAGTTTTAGTGTTGGGAATGGTGCTCCTTTGTTAATTGGTATTATCTATCGTTCCCCTAATTCTCATGCTGA
>WURT03102545.1:0-20683 GCA_009936505.3 Holothuria glaberrima
CCAGGTGCTTGTTGCCCCATAGGACAAATCCTGTCATCACATCTATAGATTTGTTATTCTGTATCTCTCTGCCAAACAATGAAGAGGAACTCCAACTTTTTCTTGTCCTATCACTCCGTTTAGTAATTTTTAGCAATGATGTCTTAAACAGGGTAGCTTAATCATAAAGAGACAAAAAATCATGAGGAAGACTGCAATTAATACGACGACAGCTGAATAGTCGATGATAAATTTATTCATCCTTCTATTTTTTCTTCCAAGGAAAACAGTCATTTGAATGGTGTGAGAGACGAATTGTCGGCTCGCAAACGAGAGAAGAAGTTGCTACCTACCGGTGACGATGGGTCGATGTTTGTCTTTGTGCCTCCTTCTTTTACTACTTCTCGCCATATTGCCCTTCCCAGTTGTCAGAGCCAAGAAAATGAGGGGGTGCTTAAAACTTGGATTCAGGGCTTGTGGAGCTCCGAGTAAGTTCATTATCAATTTTTGTAACATAGGAAAGAGGAAATTTAGGTTCAGAGCTTGTGAAACGCTAAAAAAAAGTTAAAAGAAATAGTAACATGATTTGACGTACTAACTTAAGTTGACTTGAAGCTAAGCGCATTTGCAACACGGTACGGCCTGGAAGGACGCAGTTCCGTTAATGTCTTTGCTTGGCACTTGCCGGCCCTCCTGTACAAAGATACACAATTCATAGGAGTAACCATTTTCTGTTTCCCTGCTTTTCAAATCCTAACTGCAGCCTGGCTGCTGATAGACGAGCAGAGCAATATAATTGTCTCCATCAAGGATACCTTCCGTATTTTGAGAAAAGATGCATCATGACACCCTTCACTTTAGTCCCCCTCATCAATCCTACCCCTCAGTCATAATTTATAATGCCGCAACTCCATAACTGGAAGCAAAGTCCTTTTTTCTCGAGTGAGTGGTCAAGACTTTCTATTGGTTGTCAAAAGTGATAGATAGCTTACAAGTTGCGACACACTTCGATACATCTTTCACCCTGTATCCCCTCAAGCAGCACGGTTTGATGGCTAAAAGCTCATCAATTAACTTCAAATTTAAATACCCTGAAATTTCCTAACAAAGATATACCTTTTGGAAACTGTTCTTCTTAAAAAAAAACCACTCAAAATTTGAAGTATGGACTACAAGTTGTAAACATTCATGGACGTTAATGTTTCATCATATGTGCATCTCTTTGGCAAGCTCTCGCAAGGTTTTTATCACATGATTCAAATCAAATCAAATATTGTGTCCAAGCCATTGCTTCTTTTATCGCATAACACGCATAAAAATCGGTCAATTAAATGTTTTCAACTCATTGAACAGTTGCTTTTTAAAATCAGAGCGAGGAATATGTACCCTAACGAGAATCGAATTTGGGGAGGTGTTTCCTAAACGCATGAATGATGATGTCAAAATTGGATCCCTTTTATCAAATAATTGATTTCTAAGAAGTCTCATAACGTCATCCAGTACGGACAAATGAGCTTTGTTTCAGTTATTTGAAATTGAGGGTTTGCCTGCAAATAAAGATTTCATATTTTTTATTGTGTTATGGTGAGATGGTTCTATGAGGTGCAAAATTCGTTCGAACACCAATTTTGAAACAGGACAAAACGGTCTTGCTCGAACCTTGCTTACGTAGCAGGCTGTACGGCATTTTCCTTGTTCAGTGGTGGTTTGGGAGCTTAGCAAACAGAGTCCGCTCCGCGGGTTAGCTTGCACCATGACAGGATCGACTGAGGAATGTTTAATGTTGGGTACCTTCGAGTTCATAACTCCTTTAGGGAGTATTTTCAAGTTTTCCCTGCTGTGTTAGATAGCCTAAATGACAATCCTTTAAAGGGAAATATTGCGTTTAAAATGCACCAACATGGCATGCAAAGAAAATAGCTAAAATCATTATTACACCATTCAATCTCACCAACAAACTCCATCAATAGCTTTATCTCCTCAAAACATTCAGCATTACAAGAGTAACGGATGTTGCATTATTTGAATTTTTGAAAGTTTGGGTGAACAAATTACTTTTGTGCAACAAATAACCAAATTACTTCCTGTGTGAGCCTTATTTCTTGAAAGGGAAGCTACCATACTGTCTTATTTTGAATTGTCTATCATTCTGTATCTATTGATACTGGTTTAAAAAATACGAAAATTTTCTGTAAAACAAACGCAATATTTCCCTTTAAAGTTGTTTCAACAGGAAAGAGACTATAAGTGATTTTTTTTTCAAATAAGTTTGATCGAAAAGTGAAAGGAAGAGTAAAATATTGCTAGGGATTGAAGTATAACGCAAACATGAAAGACTTTGGTTCATTTTTTGATCTACATTTAAAGGAGAAGATAAAGAAATAGCATTTTTCAATAGGAGAAGTTCTGATTTTTATGTTATAATGGTGTCATTCGACATAGCCCTGCAAAGAGTTTTTTTATTGGAAGCAAGGAACGTTTTTCAGTCAAGGAGAAAATAGTTACTTAGCAAGCTTGGCGAAACTGCCAAATATTCATGATTGAAACAAAACGTAATAAAAAAAATAATAAATAAATCGGCAAAAGGTTTTAATTCATAATAAACACCACGAAAAACAAATTAACCTTTTCGCTTGCCTGTAATTCTGCAAGCAAGTGGGACGAAAGTATACCGGTGCGTTACCAAAATGTCACTGAGAAAAGATTTGATTCTTTAAATATCTTAAGCATCAAATATTGCCTGCGTCGATGGGCTACATAGGTAAACAAGAGGGGTTAGATACATGGGATTGCGGGCATTTTGTCCTAATAGAAATAATTTAATCATTTTGCTTAGAATTATAGCGAAGGCGCACTTCCGTAGAGTAAAAATATAATATGCCTAAAGGGTGATTCCTAAAGTAGGCGAGAAAATGTTTATTCCTAGAATTTTAGTTGTAGGATCGATTTAAAAAAAGAATTCTGTAAAAAGTGATATGATATGGAAAACCGTAAAGTGTGGTGTATTAAAACTTTTTCAACGTATGTGGTGTGCAAACAGGTTTGCAAAGCATAGGATAATGGAATACCAGGGGAGAAAAAGGTCCACTGTCTGCACCACTGCCGTCTATCGAGTTCTCTTGTGAAAAGATTTTATAGTGCGTAAAGCAGTTTTCCAACTGACATTTTTATGTCTTATAATTTTTATTATCATGAACATTTTTCTGAGGAAGGATCCGAGACTGTTCGCTAAAGTAACAATACCTGCATTGCAATGGTCAATCGCCTTCTCCAACATCGGACCTTCGCTAACCACTTCTACCAGGCCCGTAGCAAGAGCAACCAATTTTGGGGCGCATCGACACAAAAGGATCGTCGTGTTAAGAGAAGAGTCGAAGGGGAGGAGGTTCTACTCCCGTTTGAGAAATGTTTACTTATTGTAGGGTCTATGATGCCAAATGGTGCAATGTTTTACATCTTTTTTCCCCTAAATGGGTTCGCCTATTCCATTGCTCTTATTTTTATGCTAAAAATCTATTGATTGGAAAATTTGGGGAGCACGATACCCCCTCATGCAAACCATGTGGCTACGTGCCTCCTTACTAAAAATCATTAATTTTTTATCCGTGCATGGTAAGGCTATTGGGCTAAGGATATGTTGATATGGCATCTGGAAGATCGGCGTCAATTTTTATTTTGTGTTTTAGCTGAAGTTTCTTGTTTTCATTAAAGTGTCAACAGAAATAATTCCTTTCATTTTTTACAGTGGGCAAAAGAACAGCAAATCAAGACATTGGTCCCCCTAATGACGTAAGTATACTGTGAAAACGCGTCTTACCTTTGAACATTTCATTATTAACATCAACTCCTTTAAACCGTAAACAAGGGTGCAAAATCTTTACGTGAATTTTGGGGCGAAATGCCGAAATGACCCAATTGCACCACAGGCTTCCCGTTGAGGGAGGGCCAAGCACCAGGCAGATGTAAGGTATCTCTAAAGTTGTGGGTATAAGAAGAAAGCATTTAACTATCTACAAATAGCAACATAAAAGTCGAACTTTGAGAAGCACGCCAAAATAGAGTAAATAATAATGCTTTATTTCATTTTGCATTGCTAAAAACATATTCACCAATTGATCATTATCATTTAAACATTTAACATGCGTTTAACATTGAAATTGTTTACAAAGTGAGGCAGAGAATCGTTGAAAAAATATTTAATTTTGTAGATCTCTTTTTACAGAGTATGCAGCAAGGCGGTTATTTTGTTTACGGCCAAATGCACAAACAGTGTTCCAATTCAATAGCCTCGATTTTGTTTATTAGAAGGCTAAAGTAAATGCATTTACAGTCGCTGAGGAATATAAACATAACAAAGCCCTACACACAACACTTAAGGAATACTCTAGAACATCGGTTCACAAACTTTTTGAGGGCGAGGGCCACAAAGGGAGGCTGGAAAGAGGTCGAGGGCCACAGGCTAGGATCTCAGGCTTTGAGAGAGGATAATAATTGGAAAGAGCGAAATCCATACTTGAGATGTCCCGAAGCTAGTTTTATCTACGGCAAACAGAGCCAGGGGTACAATGTTTTCATAGGAAGCGTTTCCTGAAGCTACTAAGACGGCAGGTTGCACTTTTGCAGCGTTCAACAGGAGTAATCTGACCTCAGTCCCACCATGGTTGGGACTGAGGTCAGATAATTTTGCTTTCCGGACACTCTAGATTGTAGGAATTTGCACGCTTCACCACAAATTTGCCTCTTCAATCATGGGTGGCGGCCGGCTCCCGAAGGAGTGGCCGAATTCTGAAAGGATGGCAAAGGCGAAATTTTGGCGTGCGAAGCGCCCCGAAAATCTTGGGGTTATTATTGAAGAAAATATGAAAAAATGGTAAAGCATGGTTATGGAGCGAAATCAAGAAATTTGTTGCTGCAGCTGGTCGTTGTCTGGCGATTACATTCTTTATCGTACCCCGACAATAAAGGGTCATGCCCCCTTCACCTCCCACATCTGGCGCCACTCGTTTGCAGTTCTGCGTCTATCATGCGTGTGTCATGTCGATGTTTATTATCATGTGTCGATTTTCGGTATAGAAGAAATTTTCTGGCATTCCAAACTGAGTAGGTTGCCGACAAAAACCGTACTCTAAAACGGATGAACTCACAACAGTTTTCTGCACTTATCCTTCGTTAGTGGTCAGTATGTAAGGAAGATCTTGATCAGCTATGATAAAACCCAGTCAGGTAAACAGAAAAAGAAGTGGGTCCGCTGAGTTCGAGAGCCGCAAGTTCCCCAAAGTGAGAAAAAAAAACTTTGATTGAATGATTCTATTCCATCTTACAGAGCTATGCAAAGAGCGAGATCGTATGTTATAAAAAGTCGCAAACACATTGTAAGTACCGAAATTTAAAATGGAAAAATTTCACTTTCACTAGCCAATCAACAAAGGTTCAACACGATAAGTTTTTCGAACAGTCACCTCACATCTCGATTAAATTTCCGGGATATACCTTTACTTAAAGCTTTGTTGCTACAAACAGGCCTACACAAACCACTCCGCAATGCACCACTACATAAATACCATGTCACCGTGTACGTAACAAAAGATTGTCAACAACAAAGGCACACGAAATTAGTCTTAGCATGGAGCTATTAAGGAATAGCTCAATATATTCGTCATAGCTCCATGGTCTTAGCTAGATAAAGCTGAACAAGCAATATACATCACAGTCTGCCACGTGGCCCTAGCAACCTTAAGAAGAGTAAACTTGGAAGAAGTCAAGCAGTGACTTTGTATTAATTTGATTTCCTTCGTGGCTACGTTTTGTACATGTCGAATATAATTTTTCTCAAAACTTAAAAATCAATTAAGGGGCATCACCGATTGGGCCTGGGGCGCATGCGGCCCAAAAAACAAGTTTGAGAGTCACTGTTCTAGATCCATCCTGGTTGAATTTGAACAGGATTATGATCAGGTGGTCACACATTAGCTAATATTTCCTGGTTTAAGTAACCAAGTAAATCTGGTAAAATGTTACAAGTAATATTTGACCACAGTTTCAAATCAATCATCATTTTGATCAAGACAACATTATGTAAGGACCGGAATCCCTGATCATTTGACCAAGAAATGGATAACTTCTTAAAATTAAGCACGTTGTTTTTCGAATGCATCTTGTCTGTTTCTTTTGTGAGCTACTTTACTGTACGTACGTCAAAGTATACGTTTA
This sequence comes from Holothuria glaberrima, assembly GCA_009936505.3. Classification (NCBI taxonomy): domain Eukaryota; kingdom Metazoa; phylum Echinodermata; class Holothuroidea; order Aspidochirotida; family Holothuriidae; genus Holothuria; species Holothuria glaberrima. Next base: position 6,190 of record WURT03102545.1, read on the forward strand.
ACTTTCAAAGGTGTTAGAGCGAAATAGGTTTCAAGAGCATGTTTATAGGTTAAGTTGATCAAGTGATCTATCAAAGTTCCTTTGTATTTTGAAAAAATGTCTTAAGTTGACTTCATGGCAGATTCCTTTAGATACAAATTGTCTAGCAGTTTTTCCTCCAGCAAAGAATGTACTTTAACCATGCAGATTGAAATTACAGCCGTTATGACGTGTGATATTTATTGAAGAGTAATTCTTGTTAAATAATGTAAGTGGGTCAACTTAATGACGAAAATTACAAAACCCAGTTAAATTCTTTTACCACATTATCTTTAACTTTGAGATTCACTAGGGCGTTTATTGTTTTCTTGTAAAAATATATAATAGAACTTAGACGAACAGCTTATAACTTTGTGTGTGAATACCACTGTGTTGTTTGATATGACGTCACAGAACAGAATATGCTCCCCGAGGCAAGCGCGTATCCTTGAAACTTACACCAACAAATGCAAACAGTTGATTTTTTTGCCGGTCGGATACGGGCGGGTGCAAAGTCTACCTTGTGCGTGCGGCGAACTTCATAGACTTTATGCATATGACGTCACATAGCAGAAAGTGCTCCCTTGTTTGAAGGTAAGTGCGTATCATTGTGAGTTACACCAACGAACAAATGCAGACGGCTGATTTTTGAGCCAATGGGAGTCTACTACACGTGCATGCGAATTCTACTGTCTGTGCAATGTACTTCATTGTTTTGCCTCCAGACTGACGTTGTGTGATGTCAGTGCATACTAAGTCTATTTACATACATTTAGGAAAGGCATTTAGCCTTATTTTACATGTAAGGCCATGTACTGTCTTAACTACTTTGTCATGATAACGATTATACAGTATACGAAAGACTCATAGTGAGTATGTATCCGTACCCATGTTATGCACATTTATCTGAATTAGTTCTCGTGAAAAAAATTGGTACTTATACTCTCAGATTTTGAGAATAAAAGGGAATAAGCAGTCGAACCAAAATTATTTTGAAACAACAGCTAAATCTTCTCTTTTTATGTCCCTTACTAGTACCTTCTATTGTGCTATTAAACCTAATTGAATATTTAAGTTAAACCAAAGAATTAAAGTACATTGATTTAACAAGTGTAGTAACAAAAATGTTGTCACGTGATTAAAAAGAGCCTTCCACTCATTGAGAAAACATAGAACACTAATTGAAATTGGCATCCTAAGATTGGTTCTTATACTCAAAATTTTGAAATCGGAGTCTTGAGGAAAAAAGACATACAGTCATAGGCTATAGCATATTCGCACTAGTTCTTATTACTAAAGACACTACACTTGGACACGTACTCGTGACATTGCACTCATAGGATAGAAGTCCTGATCATCTGCACTAATAGTTCATACACAGCAGGGGTTTTTCTTAAGCAAATACGACAATTAGGTAGTATTGGTCAAACTGTAGGAAAAGGGTAACATTACAATTTAAAACACCGAGACTTTTCCGTTTACTGCTTTTGCATACTATTGTGTTGAAAATCTAATTGAAAACAATGTACAGGGCGGATGGATTTCATCTGGGCTGAAATTTACAATTACAGAAACAGTCGTTTCTTAGCATGCCAAAAATTAGACGAAAGAAATGCACAGGAAAGTATGATGTCTTTTAGAAAATCATACTTGTTACTTTGTGGCAAAAACGGAAAGCAGAAACCATGTCCAATTAATTCCTAAATATAGCACACATTATTAAAACCGATGTTAGCAGTTTGAGCCGTAGACTAGGGCGATCTCCAGAGTCCACAAAACAGCTTGCTCTACATAAACAATAAGATTGGGTTGGCTGCGTATAAGATTAGGTCATGGATCAATGATAGAATACGAGGTTTAATTGCGCTGAAAGGTTCACCCCTTTATGTCAAATTGAAAGTCCTAAAGGGAGTAAACGATGTAACTTAACATTTGTCGAGTCGATAGGGACGGAAACTAATCTTTCTACTAATCCTTTCTCCAAAGTTAAGACTGGCACTTCTTGGTTTTGTGCTTGACACGGGAAATAGTTTTAGGCACGACGGTAAATTACTTCCGTTGAATTCCACGCTTACTTTACCTCTCTCCTTATATACCATATTTACATAGATAGTCTCTGGATCATCTAGCCTGCGTAGTTTGATGTGTTCGATCTCTTCTTTAACATGGTGCTTCGTTAAGTCAGGAATGAACAGGAAATCGGTAGCATATTCTCCCGAGGGTACCAAGGAAAGTGCTGTCTGTTTCCCTCAATCTAGGCAGAGTTTCACATCAAACTGTACCTGCTGTTATCAGAATAGTCCCTCTCGAGCAGAACTGTGGTACACGAGTACTCAATCGTACTCGTACTTGAGTCTATTTCTTCAAACTCGTATATTGCTCTCACACTGGCATTTGTACACATATGTACGAATGCAAAAGTGAGTGCGATATGCTCTTAGCCATGTGTACAAATGCGAGTGTGAGTGCGATGACGAGTACAAGCACGAGGAAACGGACTCTAGTACGAGTAAGTAAAACAAAGAAAAAAGCCCCTCGTATCAGAGGCCTTTCTTTTTGTTTTCCCCCAATTTGATGGCAGCGGATCCAGGGGGACGCACCTGGAGCACGCCCCCTCTCTTTCGATGACCAACGATTTTGCAAAAAAGCAAAAAGAAAAAAAGGTTCGTCTCCAAGAACTGAAATGCAAAAAAGCAAAAAAAAAAAAAAAAAAAAAAAAGATCCTCGAAAATCCTGGCTCAGCCGGCCCAGTCCCCTGTCGGGCAAATCCTGGCGGGCAATTGAGCGGAATTACATAAAGTATGAAATCCAGCCACTGAGTCCGTCTCATTTTTGAATTTCTTTGATTCATACTTTTTGACATTTAGACTTTATGTCCCCATTCAAATAGTCCTTGGAAGAAATTTTCACTGCAATTTCTTTTGGGATCAAAAGGAATATATTCCAGAAATGACATATTACAAAAAAACAGAAAGAAAAAAATACTTGTAGGAAATGTATTCAATTGGCTATACTTAAAAAGTTTTCCTTCTTTGTTTCAGTATATGCAATTATGGAACGCTTTTCAGGATCGAGAAAATAAAGCAACGTGTGTTCTTGATAAAACAGTTTCGTTGTTACCGATGCACATTCAAAGTAGAATATATGAGGTAAGTTTACCACCATGAAAATTCTTTGCAAAATATTATCCTTGAGAGTAGGATCAAAATACTGACCACACACGAAAACCGGTTACACTTATCTTTAACCATATCTAGATTAGATGAAGAGAAGTTGAAATCCAACAAAGGTCATACCCCACCTACACGGATATTTTCAGGTAAGCTCGGAATAAATTATCCCCCTTTCGTCACATGAGCCTCCAGCAGTCTCAAGATGGCGGTCACTGACTCTTAACTAGATGTATTGACTTAGTCATAAACAAATAATGGAGGGCACCAGCTCGTTCGACCATCGCTTGTTTGCGAAGAGGGTTGTAGCATCCTGGGCATGATTATTACTGAACGTGTGTAGTCATCAGATTATTAAATTACATCACAATCACTCTTTGGTAATTATTATAACTTTTACCTCTTTGGAACTAGAGATAGACTATCTGATTGCAACTAACGTATAATTAAATGCAGTGATGAGGGGGGGGGGTGTGAACTGGGTCATTTATGTATTGTTTATAGAGTTAAAATTTCTAGTATGTCACAGTGGCATTTTTAATACCCCAATGGGACGCCGTTCGTACAAACCCTCCAGAATTTGTGAGGAATCTTTCGTGTTTCGGGGGTTTGATATTTTGCCCTTCGGAGCTAGTTGTCGTTGTAACTTACTTTTTGGAAGGTCACTTTCATCACAATAACTTTTTTTGGCGTCAGTATAGCGGTATGGGAAGACATTTTCAGAGTTTAAAAAGTTCACTGAAAATGTTCCTAATTTGAACACAACAGGGCCATAAAGTCTGCACTGAAATGGGCGTCAGTGTCTCAATATCGCCAGCTTTGCTTTCAAATCTTTTTCTTCTTTTTTTGGCTCGAGGACATCCTTCAGACCAACACCCAATCGCCTTATAGTACGTAGGTGACGTTCAACTTGACGTCCAATCATTGAGAATGTTAGCTCAATGATTTGAACCTTTTTAAAGGTATTGTCTTGTGACACTTTTAGGGAGTAATAGGGTCTTATATAAAAGAAGAATGAAGTTCACTTCGTGTCGTCCAAACCTTACACCATACAGCCATAACTTTATTCCTAACTAAAGTTATCACTTTTGAAGATTGGTTATTTTTGAGAAGAAGGCCTTCCACTACAGGTTTCCTCAAGGTCACTGATCAGAATGTGATCTCAAATGGCCAAGTTACTTCAAATTCCTTATGCTACTCTTTATCATTGAATGCCCTTGCTGTTCTTAAATCTGCTTGAATGTTTGGATATTTAATTTTCTTGCATATAGAGTGGTATATAGTGGTATCAAGTTGACACCTCAATATTATAGAGAAATACAGAAGCTTATGTCTGATCAACTTGACCAGATAACCTCTCAGCTTCCTGTCATGTGCTGTAAAAGCTAACGAGGGAGCATTTCTCTAAAAATTAGAATCTTTCAAATGTAAGATGCTATTGAAAAGGGGTTTTCACTGTCTAATGCAACAAAATTTTACTACATTGTTTGGAAACAGCAACTTTTGTTTCAAAGAAAACGTCATTTAAGCGTTGCAACTAAATGCTGTAATCTTTTATCCACTCAGTCCTGGTCCCGGTGTTGCCCCTCTGTTGCCTATATGGGCTAGCCTTTGATCAATCATGATTGTTTATTCATCTGAAGATGTCGTCTGTGTTTAATACCAATGAAAATGGTTTGCGCAACTATCATTTACACAATATCGCAAACGGTACAGTCAAAACGAGCACAGTTAACATGTTTTTGCTGATCTGTGCTGTTATTTTTCGCACACTTTCATCAAATTGGCTATAGTTTGTTTTGGCAAATATGTCGGAGCTGTCCATGGTCGTGAAAAAGTTCTAGCGGTGCTGTGGCCAAGTGGTTAAAGGCGGTAACTAAGTGGATAAGGAGGTGGCATTTTAAGCATTGAACTTAGGAACCAAGGGGGAGAGGATCAAGGTTCGATCCCCAGTTGGATCAAAATAGGTGGGGTGTTTCTCATCCAGGAACAATCTACGTTTTTCACATCTGACTGTCTGAAGGAGTCTCTCAAAGACCGAGTTTGCTCTAAATTGTTGAGTTGGTTAGCCACCTGACGTAAAGTTTTATTTTATGAGCCATGAGCTTCCTCCACATTCGTAGTTTGTTACCGTTACCTTAGAATAATTACCCTTCCAAAGCCTGAATAAAGAAATACCCCCCCCCCCTCAGCTCACTTTCTCCAGCGTCAAACTGAGCTGATGTTTAGTTAAAGGCTTGTGTAGCTGTAACCTCAGCAAGGGTCATTATGAAGGCATACCAGTGTCACACTAGAAAGGTGTTATCTCCTCGCTGACAGTGGCGGGGCCAGGGAATTTGGTGAGAGGGACGAGAATGGCCTGTAGAGGCGCTTTGAAGTAGGTAGATACCCAATGCCTAAATACGGTAAAAACCTAAAAAGGGCCCCGACAGGCGATTTGAGGCAAACGACCCCCTGGCTATATGAACGCTCGGACACTGCTCGCTGATCATAATCATATAGCTGCCTGCATACCAGGGAGTTGCTCTCAAATGACAACTCTCTGATCATTCCAACATCCACAACATCTGTTGTGCGGTAGTCCTTAAAAGAAACCGATGTAAATCATTCGTTAATAACCAAACTCGAGCACTTGACTTTGGCAGAGATGTAGCCTTAGAAAGGGTCTCAGCGTAGAACATACTGGTGTCAGAGTGACAGTAAGTACCTTGCAAATTAAAGCAAGACACGATGAAATGTTTTATATTCTTCCGCCCATCAAATTAAGAAATACATTACTTTAATAACTTACAGACAAAAGTGTTCATTAGGAAACTACTTCTGTTTTTTTCTGACTCGACTTATGAAGGAAGGCGTCAGAGCAATTACAGCCTGTTGTGGATGACCAATTCGTGTTTTTTATTAAAAAGAAAATGTTGTGTCTTATACCGGACAACGTAAATTTAGCTCCCCACAGGCCCGGTTTTCTATGTCAAGAAAATATGGTACCTTGTACGAATACATATAAACAGCTTGTTTGAAATTAATCAAGTGATTATCAAGAAACTCCTTAGCTAGTGACTTACTTTTTTGGGTCTGGTAGATAATATATTGAACTCAGAAAATTGTCGGTTGCGTCAGTGTTGATCTGCTTAAAGTTTCTAATATTTGGCTGTAAAAAGGTTTGACATTTGAACATAATGGGCGTATCACTGGATCAGCGAGTCTTAGAGATATGCTTCCGCTTCACGGGATTTTTACTCTGAATCGCACATGCTCTAATTACTTGATCTGTCCTTCGTCGAGTGGTTTATCGTTTTCACTATCCACCTCCGATGATAGAACATTCTTGACATGATCGACAGCCTACCATTGCACATTAAGATCAAACAAGATAGGAAGAATGAGTATTAGTAATAGCTGTTGTCGGTAGTCTTAAAAAGTTAGAAAAAAGATTCATCGACGATCGATTATGCGGCTTGAAACGGTCTACTCACTGACGGTTGAAAGCACAGAACACGAACTGTTCTCCTTAAATGATGTTTATCATGGAAACTTAACACTTAACAGATGAGTTGTATCAGCTTCTGTTCTACAGTTTGAGATACCTGCCGACCGGTATTTTAAAGGGGCTTATTGAGTTGGTGCACAAAATTCATGATTTTTTTCACAACTGTTGAGATTTACTCACATCTTGATGGTAAATGATCAGACTAAGAGATTCTGCACATCTGACTTACAACTGAAATGGCAATGTTAGGGTAATTAATGATTAAAATCATTTATTACAAATTCGTGACCAGACACTGTTTACCATTATGTAGCAATCATATGCAATCCCTTTCCACAAAAACTATATGTTTCTCACATTTTTGGAAACTGTAGGAAGTGAAACATGAGTAATGAGGCTAATTAGAAGAATTGTCATGCAATGGGTACCTTCAAACTCGTCACAAAAATAGTAGATGTCAACTCAACGAGCCGCTTTAATTTGCACTATACATTCCATTGGCAAATTTACTTAGGATAACACTGGTCTTCATGGGAGTGCATGACATAGGCGTAGTAAGGGGCGGAAGAGGGGCTTTTAGCACCCTCCCATCAACAATTTGGTGGGGCGGAAGTATGTTACTGCCTCTCCTTCAATTCAAGGATGAAAAACTCTTATTTGTTTCCTCTGGTAAGAAATGCTAAAAATATGCAGTAACTTAGCTCAAAATTTGCCCAATCTTTTGCACCTACCTATCCAAACATTTTCAAATGTAAGGGGACACCACCTCCCTTTAGACTCCTCCCCCAGGTCGGCTGTCGGAAACTATGACAGCAGCTTTCTACGCCTATGGTGTCTCGTGTTACAGCCATTTATATCTTATTTTTAGACCATCTCAAATCAAATGAATTAAATCAAATCAAGTCAAACCAAGGCTTATTAAGTCAAACCAATCAAATTAAATGAAACTAAACCAAAAGGCATATCCAATGACACAAACTGTAAAAAGACTTTATTGTACAGAATCATGCTTGTTCGGATAAGATAAGATCAACTTTTAAACCCAACAAGGGGCAACTGAATGTTCGCATCAAACAGAACAAACAACAATGGACACTGTAAAAATACAAAATAAATATATCAAAAAGGAAAATATAAGGAACCAAGGGACGGTAAAAGCATAAAACAACAGAAACCAACGAAGGAAGCTTTTAGCATTTGAAAGCATTGAAAGTAAAATAATGGAGTTTAATACATTGTGGAATAAAAGGGGAGGGGGACAATTAGAACTCGAGTAAGGTACTCTCATTTTAGAACTTCGAGAAATTGCATTGTGCAAAATAACACGAAGTGGATCATGGCTACCGTCTTGCAGAAACTTCTTTAGGTTAATCTCTAGTCGTCGCTGGACGAGGGCAATGATGGCTGATGTTTAGAATATTAATTTTAGAATATTAACCAGTATTATTTCTTTGCCAAACATCTTTTTAACAGATTTTCTCTGAGATGATTTTGAAGCAAGCCGAACTGGATGAAATGTGAAAGGGCAACTGGGAAACATGTCTCTATTCAGCGATCAGCCGATGGATTTAAGTGACAAATTCTTCATCAACTTACCACCTACGACTTGACCGCATTCATGGTTGATAGAATTCAATTTCACATTTCAAGTCAAGAGCAGCTAAACATATCCTGGACTGAATTACGGAGGAGGGGAAAACTGAATATGTCTAAGCCATGGAACGCTCTTTTCTTTCATTTTCAGAAATTAAGCGGGCATAATGCAGTCGCAAGCGTAATGTTTCTGATATGAAGGACTGGGTCGATCGATCACAATTTTTTGAACTCTGACCCCATAACCCTAACGCTATCCTGAACAGTTTCTAACTTATCTTGATTTCTTTGACAATTTATGAAAATCGTCCTTTTTGTCCTGAAATAAATTCTACCAGCCGTCCGAACAAATTTTGAAATATCAGTGACCCCGCCAACATGTTTTAACTTTCCTGTACGAAAATCCCTCCACCAGTGTTGCCGCCAGGATTTCACAAGTGTGGGAATGTGCAGGTTGGGGCAGACATACAGGGGGAAAATTGTGAGTGTGCGGTGCTCCTGTCAACTGTATACCTTTGTATAGGAGCAGAATGGAAAGGGGACAAATACGCACATGTTATCCCATACTTGGCGGCGGAATTTCATCATTCTTCAGCTATTTACAAAATTTCCAGAACCCCCTCTAGGGAGAAACCAAGCTGGACCATTCTCTTCTGTTTATGAAATCAGGGCGACTACATTAAGATAAATATGAAGGAGTAAGGAGTAAAGAAGCAGAGTAACACAAAATGACCAAGAGAATGAAGCTAGAATGATGCGTTTTATGATGGTTCAACTACAAGGCTGACGTCATTAGAATGTGTAATTTAGCAGAATGGAAATTACACAAAATATGCCTTGTGGCATGGGAGGGAGATAACAAGAGGGTATCAAGAGGATTTGATGCACTTAAGATGCTATAAAGGAACCCCTTAGAAATAAAATAAGGCACGATTTTTCATTCTGATTTGAAGAAGTTTAGGTAGGTTTACACAAATTTGAATACTTCACATGTTAAGTACTTCGTTACCCGCAAAGTAAATTGGTAGTAATTGGCAGAAACCCTAGTTACTCGTATCTTGTACAACAGCTTGTTGTTATATCTCATGATGGAAATGAACGATTACACGTTTAAAGCGACGTGTTATTCCCATGGAGGAATAATTCCAAATCAACTTTCAGGAGACTGTTTGTCATTACTTGTTGGTATTAGGTTACTAATTAACTTTTTACAGCGATATAAAGATAGGAAATAAACTTAATCATTATTAAAATGAAATGTTCTCTTCTCTCAGGAATTTGAAAGGTTAAATTTCTAAAACACGAGACTAAGACCTAATCTGCAATGACATTTATCCATTAGATGCTTGAAATTGGTCAATTAAAGCAACACATTGCATCACATGATCTCTCGGGACACTGCGGAGATAGCTGTAACTTTTCTATTCTTATCAAATATTACCCGCCTAGCGAACGTGTATTACTCCTGCACCTATAGTGGCTACACTCGCCATACCAGAGTATATACGTTAAAAAGAGGCTCACATAGCCCTCGATACCTGCTACGGTTATATTAAATGTTACGAAGCCTAAAGTATTCACTATCTAGGTTGGATATGAAGTATCCAAATGGAAGAAAATACGTACTCTGGGCAATACTTTATCCAACCTAGTCGTTATGATCTCATGGTAAACTTTACGGTAAGATGGTACTTCAACGCTTGAGTGAATTTATAGAAATAAAAAAAACTGTACATATAATATATATGGCTAATGATTTACAAATAATCCTTCCCGATCAAGGCCTACGTGAAGGGAGGGGGGTATAATGCATTTTGTTCGATGACACAACATCGAAACAAGCCAAGAATCGCACTGGCAACCGATGTCAATAGTTGCCAATATTTTGTTGGGCAAAGATTTATGTAGTATGATATAATGCAATTATTTTGCTCGTCTCGCTAACGTTTACAACTAAAGACAGTTTTCGTCTTATTCTGATCCTGTGCCCCCTCTCCCAGTGATAAAGCTATGGGCTGCATGGGCATCAGCTCCAATCCAACAATAACTTTTCGCCTTAGTCGCTCAAGGGGATTAGATAAAAGGGTAAAAAAATGTCGGTAACGCTTTCCTATTTTAGGCCCCTATGAAATGGTGAAAAGTTCTTCAATGTCACGTCGCCCCTCCCATGGCGTCCCTTAATTTATGGAGGCAACTTATCACGAAAGCTGGCCATTACAAACATTACATTTCTGTGACTCAAGCAAGCGTCGTTTTCACCAAGTAGTCCCAAGTTAATTTACCGCTCTTATTTTAGGAAGCAATTACAGGGTAATGTCGAAGATATTTGTAAATTTCATGCAGCTATGTTATAATAACCGCATACTTCAATTTTTCAAGCAAATATTGTGAAGCTCTCTTAACATTTGAGCTCGCTCTCTCCAAGATTATTTAACAAGGAATAAAAGTTTATTAATTTTTAAATTTGGATATTATCCCGGTCTTGGTATTGATGTATTAGTGTTTCAAGCTCTGTGAGATATACAAACTTAGAAATTGTCTTCTTGAGAAAATGAACATTGTTATTCGATTGAAAATTTTACCTCTTACATTTGCCTAAGAACTTTGATTGTGAGATCATTGTCCTTAAAGGGCAAATGATAATTACATATAAAATGCAAATCTTTACCTTTGGGAATTCGCTTGCTTGTTAAAAAGATCACCGCATCGTGTGACTTGTGGTGTGTGGTTTGACTTCTTTCTTTTCAGTTTTTTTTTTACTTTTTACTTAATTTATTAAAATCGAGGGTTAGTGTATTTATCTGTATTGTATGTTTTTGCATTGACTGTGGTCAGAAGTTAGGGATCATAATGGTAAAAGGCACTGAAACGTTTTCACTTTAAAGGGGGTCTCATCAGGGAAGCTCTATAATAAAAACTTCCTGGTCTCATGAAATTAAATTTTCAGGTATTCAAGAAGAGGGATATTTAAGCTATCGGCTCCTCATCTACCTGATATGTAGATTGGAAGCTATTTCATGTAGTGGTAAGATCTGACAGATGCAAAAACAGGTAATCGTTACGTTTCTTAGTTTTTTAAGATAATTGCAATCGAACATTGACCAATGGAAAACGACTTTCAACAAGTCAAAGATTAAATTACCGACATTTCCTGCCACTTTCTGTACGAGTTCCTCTTGTTATCCTTTGCGTTTTGTTTAATAATTTTTCCCCTCACAGAGATGCCATGTAGCGCTCAGTATCGGATTCATAACAATAAGGAGTTTTCGATTTCAGGACCGTAGACAAAGAGGACGGAACGCACAGCAAAAAACTGAATGCGCATGAGCAGAAGAGAACATCACTCCGTAGTGCTGATTTTCAGAACGGTCGTCGACAGATTTAACGTTCGGTCTAGAAACAGCCGGTCCGGGAGCCTAATTTTTCCCAGGACGAATTAGTCCAAATCGATTTTTCAAAATAGTTAAAATTTGTTTCAAAATCAAGGTTAGGTGCATGATGTTAGGTTAGTAGGGTTACGTGGCCCAGGGTTATTTGGCCTGTTCTTTCATAATCTTTAGTTAGAATTTGAAAAATAAAGGTCGAAAAGCTGTCATTTTGGAATTAGGGGTGTGACCTATTTCCAAGAAGCTGGTTCGTCCATTGGCATGATTTATCCTTATTCGTCCTGGAAAAAAATTACGCTCGCGGCAGTACAGGGGTTGCCATGGCAATTTCCCTCGTCCATACGTACGTGTTTGTGTGACGTTAAATTTGCAAGCTAGCTGCATACAAACGTACATCATTTTGATCATGTGGCATGCAATCTGCTGTCAAAATGCACGTGACAAACAACAACAGTGCATAGCTGGTAAGCAATTTTTACGAACGAGTCCGTGCTAAGCTTAGGGAAGTAGTTGTCTTGTGAAACTTTTACAATTTTGTAAACCCTGCCTATTTTGTGTTTGGCGCTATTGCTGAATTTGACATTTTAACTAACCCTAGAAGGTTCTGATGTCAGTAAAATACCCAGTTACGATGGCGTCTCTAATTCTGTGTAGACAAGGGCGGAAAATTGTTACCAATATTGGGGCAGGGGATAACAATTTTCAGATAATTTACAGTGCAAAAATTCAAAGTCCATGGGCCATTTCTCAAATATTGAAAAGACATGTCCCCCTGTCCACTCGGGATCACCGCCCATGTGTGTAGGTTCGTCGTTGTTTAAAAGTTAGCCATGAGTGCGGTTGCTAACGAAACATTGCAACTAAGTTCATAAATGAGCCCGTCCTATTGTTTTGATGTCATGCTACCTCACCGTACTGTCTTAAATGTCAGGACGGAACGCCGCGTGCGCGTGCGTTTAACTCTCCGTCCCGTTGCCCTACCGTCCTGAAATCGAAAAGTCGCTAGTTTTTTCAAGAGAAGCTCTTCACAAATCAGCTGACAAAATGATTTGAAGCTATGTGACGTCATAATAGACTTTTCACCAGCCAGTTAATTTGAAAAGTGGCCTCTCCTTTATTAAATAAAAGAATGGTGATATCCCGATCACCAAAGAAGATAGAAACACGAGTCTCGTGCCGTCGGTAATAGGCCTACGAGGCCAGGCGGAGGGCTGAAGCCAGTGCGTCCGGGAAGATTTGTTACATTCAGGCAAAAGATATGCTGTTTTTGGGGAAACATGCTTAAAAATTCGGGCAAAAGGGCCAAGCACAATCATTTCTTACATATATGTTGCTGGACTCTGGACATTTTAATCTCCTGTAAAATTTTTTGTAAGGAGAGCAACAATTAGCTAAGACCACTTTAAAGGTTCCATTGAAGTGTAAATTTAGTGTAACTCTCTTCTCTTGATATAATACCCCCTCAGATGCCCTAGGCGGTTCGAATCTCAGTGACAATATAGGAACTAACTTATGAGTTGTTTAACGTTCTAACTTGAAACATTCGTATTTAGAAACATTTCTGCAAGAGAGAAAGAAAAAAAACCTACTCTTATAAGACAATTGGAAACAGCGTCCTATTCTTATGGGACCGATTTGGAATTTCTTTCCCAAACCAAATGGGGCGATTTTCCAAAATTTCCGTAAAAATCATGAAAAATGAAATACACTGTTCAAGTAAGGGTGAGGGTAAGAGATAGGGTAAAAAAATGTTTGGTGCCCTCATTCGCCCTTGGAGACAATTTAAATTACTGGTGTCAGTAATTCGATGTTAGGACGACTGCATATCCCAGAGAGAAATTGTCGACTCTGGGTACTTAATAATGATTTCACAGAACAAAAGGCAAAGGTGACGTAACAGGTGAATAGAATCACGACTAGAACATTTTGTCTGAAATCAGCAAAGGGTTCAAATCCTCTTGAAAACTGAATTTTATTAAACTCCACATGCCCCTGGCCTTGAATTTGTTTTTGAAAATAAAATGAAAATTACCATTCTCATTACTTTTTCGGCAATTTTTATTTCAGTTATGTAAAGCGTGGTAAGCATCAGACCGCAAACGGTTTTCCAACTGGTTTACAGCTGCTGTAAAGGTTGGAGAGAGGTTATTCAAATAAGACAGAACAATTTAAAAGATTTTACCTAAAAGCTTAAAAAATATGGAGCAAAATAAAAAAGGATAGTCATATATTGTAAAAGAGATGTCTAGGCAATAAATTATTCTTACAGAGGAAAGAAATTCTAACGTTGCTGTATTCCTTTGACCCATTACCTTTGTTAACATTTGATAATCTTTAAACCTGTAGAGAGCGCAGTGTAGACCAGTCGGTGGTGAGTATTAAAATGGACTGCAAATTCTATTTTTGGTCCATTTTATTTTGCTGGGGCCACAGATCTGAATTGTATCATATGATTAGGGGAAATTATGGGAACGAATGAGGTACAAAAAGGTACATAAAATGCAGTGTTAGTAAAAATCTTTAAAAATTGTTGTTAAATTGGTTTCAATTTTTTTCTTTCCATCTAATTACCAAGCGCTGCTTACAACTAGGTGTTTCAAAATATCTTAAACAAGGGCATCGCCTGCACTATGTCCGTCTGTGATCACGTAGATCACTACCACTAGGTGTTTCAAAATATCTTAAACAAGGGCATCGCCTGCACTATGTCCGTCTGTGATCACGTAGATCACTACCACTAGGTGTTTCAAAATATCTTAGACAAGGGCATCGCCTGCACTATGTCCGTCTGTGATCACGTAGATCACTACCACTAGGTGTTTCAAAATATCTTAAAC
>WURT03102557.1:0-12342 GCA_009936505.3 Holothuria glaberrima
TGATATCAGGGAGCTGCCTAGTGATATAACTCCCACTTGCCTCAAGCTCACTTTGGGTCACAAATGCAGTAACTTCTCTTGCTGATATCTCGAGTAATACATGGCCGATTTGAATGAAAGTTTCAACAAAATGTAAAGATTTAGTTTCTCTTTCACATATGAAAAGTAAATTTTTGCTTGAACCCTTCTTTTCAACTCTAACATATCTGTAAATCGAATTTCGTTGTAACATTAATTCGAATTAAGTATGTGTGCAGTTACACCAACCACTCGAATAAGAGAAACAGGGAGGGAAGGAAGGGGCACTTGCAATTCCACTTTTTTCCAGACTTTTGAAAAAAATAAAACAAATAACATACACTGAAGGAACGAAACCGAGGAGAGATAGTCTAAGAAATTCTGAAAAAGTTGTGGTGTTTTTATTTAAATTTCTTGCCTTTCAGTCGCATGGCTCCCAGACTCAAACTTGGTTGCTCTGAAACCCTGAAATGAGGGTCACAGATCTACACGTCGTAGATCCAGGTTATGGTTTCGAACATGGTACCAGCATTTACAATTCAGAAACCTAGCCGTTCAAAAGAATCCGTATGTTTGATACATACTTCGGCACACTGCGAGCATCCCTAGTGTAAACAGGTGACTCCTTGTTATCGTTTCCTATACAAAAGCATCCACCCAATCAATCCTCCCCGCTATTTACTTTTTTTCCGGCAGTAATACCTTCCTTCATTAATTCGGCCGATTGTTAGCCATTAACTGAATTATTATGTATTTAAAATTTGCAACCATCGTCTGCCAACTATATTTATAACGTTTTCAATTACCACCATACCACTGGGAAAAGCAAAATATTCTCTAAAAATGGTCACAAAAGCCGCCAAAGCCAAGAAAACTCCCGCGGACTGGCGGTGGATCTTCAGATCCCTGTCCTTTTTTGGGCTCTTTTCGCGTTGGAAGCGTCCCTGGCGATCGAAAATGCAGCCTCTTTTGAAAATTGATTGCCTGGTATAACCGGCTCATGTCTGTATGTGAGCTACTTGTAACAACACTTCATTGCTATTGGAAAGTTACACTAACCTTCAAAGCTTCATAGTCTTTATTAGAAACTAATATTTTGGAAACATACTTTTTTACAAATTGTGGGCATTTTTCCAGACCTTTGCAAATATAATGTAACCCTATCAAAATAATAGGTAGCTGGAGAAAGAAAAATTGAATGTTTATACAGGGTGCGAACGAAGCTCACCGAGAAGAGAGCATTATCTAAGACACGTGTATTGTTTTAGTCCTCATTAAGCTGCAACAATTATCCATTTAAAGGAAATAATTGCATGACAAGATTAGCCTCATTACTCCTTTATCACTTCATTAGGTTACCGAAAATGTGAGAAACTGTCACTTTTGTGGACAGGGATTGCATATGATTACTACAATACCTAATGGTAAAAAGTGTCTGGTCACAAATTTGTAATAAATGATTTTAACCATCAGCTACCCCTATCATTGCCATTTCAGTTGTGAGTAAGATGCGCAGAATCTCTAGTTGTTTAATCATTTACCATCACTTGAAAATGTGAGTAAATCTCAACAGATGTGAAATAAACTGAATTTTGTGAACCAACTCAATAAGCCCCTCTAAGACTGAACTTTACAATCCCTGGCACAGGAGAAATTGACAGCCAATATGGCGGAAAAGTACCGAAAGAAGTTAAATCAATATATACAGTAAGAATTCCCCCCCCCCCATAAGAAAATAGTTAAAAAAATGCCAAAAATTTCAAAAAAATAATCATTAAAAATAAATTTCGAATAGAAACCCTAAAAGTCTTTCCAGCAGGTTGTACATAAAATGTTAAGCATGATTTTTTTATATTTTACGCTGGACTCCAAACTAACCAAAATGGCGGAAACAACAAAATGTAATGATCATTTTGTAAAAAAAAATAATATGAGAAATAATCACTAAAAATACATTGGACACAGTTACCCTTAATATCTGGCCGTATTTTATGACAAATAATATAAAATGATTTTTTGAAATATATGTTTTGGATTCAGGTCAACTAATATGGGGGAAAAAGCAAAATGGCCGCCAATGCAATAATTATGTCAATATATTACAATAATAGGAAAAATAATCTTAAAAATTACTTTTGAAACAGGTACATCTAATCTGTTCCCGCATTCTATTGTAAATATTCTAAAAGTATTTTTCTGGACATGTTTTGCAGGATCCGGGTCAACCAAGATGGCGGAAACAGCAAATGGCCGCTAATGTTAAAATTTCAATAAATTATAATAATAGGGAAAATAATCCTTAAAAAATATATTTGTGACAGTTGCTCTTTACTTTTGGCCATATTTTGAGCCAAACATACTACACATATTTTTCAAAACATTTTTGTTGGAATTCAGGTCCACTATAGATGGTGGAAGAAGCAAAATGGCCGCCAGTTGTATAATTACAATATTTTATATTAATAAGGAAAAATTCCGTGAAAAATATTTCCAACACATTTAAATCTAAAGTCAGTCCATATTCTGAAATAAATATTCAAAAAGTATTTTTCTGGACATATTTTGCAGGATCCAGGGCAACCAAGATGGCGGAATTAGCAAAATGGCCGCCCATATAATTATATTAGATGATTTTTTATGGCTGTGGTCACTGATTAAAGAGATAGGGGATGGCATTATCTGCACTACGTAGGCACTCCCTTGTGTAAAGAGTTTTTCAAAACAAGAGTTCTAAGCGGACAGTGTGTTTTTTAAGTAGACCAATAGCATCTTTGTGCTGTTAGATGGGGTTAATGACTACAGATACTTTGTATTACAGACATGATTCTCCACTTGGAGTTTTGAGTTTGTCCTGGGCTTATTTTAAGAAAAGAAGTTAGCTCTTTTAGAGCTCCTTGATAAAAGCATCGAGATAGCTGTCTTCTTCAACCTCCTAAGTTTTTTCCAGTTCACCTTCACTTTTCAGTCTAGAATTAGCTAAGAAATCTTTTAGCTTGGACGCCTCTACTAGGAACAGGTGAAAAATTTGACACAGATGCGGGTCTCCCGATATAAAGTGCCAATATCTTAGCAAGGTTTCTTTTAGCTCTTTTGGTTTGATGTGGGGTGTACAGGTTATTTTGGATACTGGTGGTATTTGATTTCCACTTGGCAAGAGTAGACTGATCGTCCTTTTAATAATTAGTTAATGCCTTTAACGGCGTGATCAAATTTTTTTAGTTGCCCCGTATAGTTAGTATATGTGTAGTGGGTCTTTCTTCTTTCTTTGACAGCGTCCTTCTTAGAGACGAGATCTATTTCATTTTTTAACAAAAGATAGATCAAATTTATTGTCCATTTCAAAGAACTGAAAATTGTTTTCCGCCGACAGTTCAAACCATCAAAACAATGCAGTAAAAAAAAAAATAAATAAAAAAAAAAAAAACAAAAGTAGAAAAAGAAATTTAAGAAAAAGAAATGAAATAGTGCATACAACAAAGATTGGCAAAAGTTCATGAAAAAGTAGAGTAAAATACTAAAAAACTAAGGAAAGAAATCTCACATATCTTAAAGCTTCTCAATTCACAAAATTTGTCTGTTGGTGGGCAGACGTCCAACTGAGATTTTGATAGGTTTCTGTCGGCTTTATGTAGACTTTGGTGTCCACCGCCGGTGGGTTTCAAAGTTCTTGCCTTTAAAATTTGAGAGGTCAAGATATGTGACCCATTTATTTGACGCTTCCATTGTGAATTTGATCGTTTCGTGAATTTTATTCATTCTTTCCACTATTGAGAAAAATTAGGGTTCAAAAAGCAGTTGGATCCATTCTTCCCATACAAAAGCACGTATCCTGGTTCAATCCAGGAACTCTGCAACAGTAAATCACGCCTCCTGACACGCAAAGTGGTTTAATAGGGATTTTTTCATGTGCAATCATGTGTGCGCCTCCTTACGATGGGAACTTGTGAACTTTTTTGTTGCCTACACTCCATCAAAGTCACTTAAACTCAATCGCAATTGGGAGCTGTTCAAACTATTATGAAAGCCACTTCAGACTTTGTTTACAATTTATAAGGAGCAATAATTGTTGACATACATACTGGAAAGCCAGTACAAGTTGGTGTATATAGCATGTACAAGCTTGGTCGTATCCAGGATTTTATCCTAGATGGGAATTCAGATGGCACCAACCAAAATACTCACTGGCAAGAGGCAACGGCGGACTGCAAAGTTCTGTCTATGCAGGAAGTTGTCAGGGAAGAAGATCCCACCCTCAAATCCCTTAGACAATATGTGCTTGAAAATAATTTAATCCCTTTTCAGGTAACAAAATTTAATGATAGGTTCCCCTTTTCCCATTATTCAGCCTTTTTTTACTTACATTCTTATTGATGTTCTGCTCCTTTCAAACCCAGGTAAACAAGAAACAAAGGTCATTGTTAAAGCGTTACTTTAAAGTACAGCCTCTTTGCAAAAAAGGTCTAAACTTCGGTGAAGATTTTAAGTTAAACAAGTCCATAAACGTTTAACTACAATAATTTTTTTGTGTTCCTATCATCCTGATGGGTCGACTACTTGATACATTGTTCAACTTAGCCTACCAAAATAATCACAATTTTCACACCTTCCCGCATTAGTAGCAAGTATTGCCAACATAGGAGGTTTTAAAAGGTTTTAAAAAAATTCTTAGTTGAAATCTATTGAAATGATTATAAATGTGACGACAAATGACGAAAGCTTAAAATTTTGAACTTTTCCTTGGCGACTGACGATGTAATGCCAATTGTTGAAATCATTATGATGAGTCTTTGAGATGTAACAGACGACACAAAACCAAGTTGTCTTCGGTACCAAAACTCTTTCACGTCATAAAGAGGTTGCGAGAGCAAGACAATAGGCAGTTTAATGTTGGAAACCATCTAGTCTCAAAGGGCATATAAATATTGGATCTCCTTCCTTGACAACCTCCTGGTCTATTGGCGTATGACCCCAAGGACCCGTCGCAGGTACCCTGGTGGGTTTCAGGGGCCAGGCCTGGGTAGATGATCGTGGAAAACCTCGAAATACGGTGATTTTGTGCACTATGTCTTTATCACAGTTGGGTCATATAAGGGTAGGTGGTAGGCTTTCCTCCCACTTAGAACAGGCTTACCTCTAACATCGGTTGCCGTGCCGATGAAGTCGGTTGCGCGTCGGACTGAAGCACCTTCCGGTGGACCAGTTAACTAGCCGACTTTGCTTTTTGCTTGCAAACAAACAGACAAGCAAAATGATTGCTGGTACTAATTGATAAAAAAGATGTGAAGATTCTCTTTTACTCTTCCGTCAACTGAAGTAATTGTTGAAGATGAAGGGACTATAGAAAAATTATTTATTTGCATATGGAAAACTTTATCACTTCGCCGCTATTGAATACCTCAAAGGTCAAAAGCAGTCGCCCAGCACTTATTTTGAAACAATAGCAAAATGTTAAAATTTCTTATTTTTTCTCTTCCAAGTATCTTTCATGATATTGTAGGACATACTTATTGTATAATCAAGGTATACCAACCAGTTGCTCCTCGTAAATTTTACAACTGAGTGAGAAAAATATTGTCACATGATTCTCAAGAGCCATTCAGGAAATAAGATAGTCTACTATACAATTTTTATTGGGGTGACTGCATTCTCCGCTACCTGTGCTTACTTCGTACTTTTGACAGAGTTTTGTCTCTTATTCAGATACCGTTTAACAATGGCGTAGCCATGGTGGATAGGGGGAATTGCCCCCCCAAAAAAATTTTATAACACGTTCATGCCCCCCAAATAATTTCAAGCGATGTGTTAAAAAAAAGCAAAAACAGGAAGGGTTTTCTTTAAAAGAAAAAAATACATTCACAATATTTACAGACTTTGATAAATTTATATGATCAGCGTGGCAAATAATCAATTCGGCCAGTTGGCAGGTACGAACTTAACTGGGAACAATAGCAAGAAATGATGGCGCCCTGACCTAATTAGTCAAAGCATAGCGTAAGCGCATACATATAGTATCAACATATACGTACCATAGCCGTGTACAATGTACAATGCAAATTGTACATACTGCTGCACTGCATGGGCTTCAGCTCAGTAAGTGCATACAAACATGGGCGGCGATCCTGGGGGAGGGGGGATGGGTGGGATATACCCCTATGAAATTGGATGGGGGTTACGGTAGACTATATCCCCTATGAAATCAACCAGGCAGATCCGGAAAGCAGAAAACTTTACCTTTTCTAGACTTTTTACAATAGGCCTTTTTGTTTTTTTAGGAAATACTTCTGACATTTGTCATAGAATCACCATGCAAAACCTGGAAAAGGCCATTTCCAGTGATCTGAGGGTATTTTTGGCCAAAATTTTCTACTATCCGCGCCAACTGATCGTGACGCTCCGCTTAGTTAATACCACTGACAAGATCTGGAAATCAGAACACTTAACCTTTTTCTAGACTTTTTTACAATATGCCTATTTTTTAGGAAACACCTGTTGTCATAGTGTCACCATGAAAAGCCTGGAAAGGGCCATTTCCCGTAATCTGGGCGGCATTTTGACCAAATTTTTCTTTGTACGCTCCGCGCCAACCGATGGTGGCGCTCCGCTTAGATAGTGTCGCAGACAATATATCTCCCCACCTTCAAAGACAGATTGCCCCCCATGCATAGCGTCGGGAGAAACATATACGTATTGGGGTCCCCGCCTTAAGAAATGCCTTGCCCCCTAACAAAGAAATTCTGCCTAGGCCACTGCCCCCGTTTAATGCTTCAACCAGCTCGCCCTGCATTTGATTAAATACCGGTAATGTGTCTTCTTTCTGGTGATGTAGGTTTCAACTCTATTTTTATTCAGGAAATTCTCGTAAATCAAGCAAATTTATGCCCTGTTTTTGCCGATAATCACCCCTTTTCAATGGCAGAGAGCAGTGTTAGACACAAGGTTGTCGCACTTTTGCCAGTGCGCTGTCAAATGCCAGTGTGCGCTGCATAGCCATCAAGCACGGTGAAACAAAGACTATTTTGTTCTTTCCAATGATATAAGACAGGTTACTATTGGTGAGGGGGAACATCTTGTAGAATGCCTTCCAGTCAAGGGACTTTTTCTGAAAATTTTGCCCTCATGAATATCGATCCCATTGACGTATTACCTGTTACGTAACAGGAAAGCTATGCTCGCACACACACGCTGCAGTTGTTCACGCGTGCTTATCAAAGTAAATAATCTACTCGATATCCGCTGTGCTGTGTGTGTTCCGTTGCGATAAGCACTTTCTGCAAGAATGAGGGCAAAAAGTTTTCAATATGTTAAATTTAACAGAAACGCAAAACAGAGATAAGTCACAAAGGTTGTTTTACAAATAAAGGAGACGATATATACACAAGTACCCAATCTTTTCTTGTTACATGGAATTTGACTATAAAACGCAAGTAATAATGTCACTATACATATCGCGTACAAATCCGTCATGGAATTGTTACATGCTTCCTCGGGCTTTGGTACGAAAGCCCGGGTGACCAAACTTGCTTCCTTTCAAGCACGCTAATTGACTTGCTTGCTTGGCCTGTCAGTTGGCTGCTCAAGTTTCTTGCGTAATATACTATTAGTAATGAGCAAAGGCTAATTTAACAGTGAATTCAATCAGAGCTGGTGCTTGGTTGCCTGGTTCTTCTCCCACTGAGGAAGTCATGCAAATAATCGTCTAATCAGCCATGGGCAAGATTGCTGACACAGAGATCATCTTTGGTGATTGACATGGAGAGGTTGGTCCTCAGACTCTCACTCAGTTGTTCACCTTATGACACTGTGAATGACATTATGTAACCACCCTGATAGCATACGTATGGGCCACATATGGGTATGGGGTCCATTAAATTTTGTACCCAAGGTTCATAAGCTAGGGGCCAATATGTATGGGCCAGTCCATATGCCCATATTGTATGGCCGATTTTCAGTCAACGGGTAGCGTTCGGGCCTCACACAAAGTTTACTGAGTCCGAGTGGGAAAATACCAACAGGAGAATCCGGAAAAATTGAGAGAAACGTTCCTTGAAGGTTCACAATATTTTATTGTCCAGTTTGTTTACAAACTCCAACAGAATACGAGGGAATTAACAAGTCGTGAATGAATAAGCTGGAGTCCGATACGGATCTGGGTGAGATGATGTCAAAAATCAAACTGATTACAAATTATACCTTGGTCTTTGAAGAACAACAATCACAAGAGCCCCGGCGTGTAGAGACTGCACACAATCTGATTGGTCTACATGATAACGTCACATGCATAAATTATTAAAACCACTCCAAGATCGAAAGTATTAAACGAATGGCTAGGTCAGACATGAGTTCACGCAGTATTGAGCATTCCTGGCATGTGCGTATTTCTATGCGTTCTATCTCAATAACAATAACATCGATCTGCCATGACGTAAATCTAAAAGCTGGCATGAAGCCGAGATTAACCATCAGACTATCATGACCTTGACCATGACCTTGCAAAAAGCATACAACACAATATAATTCGTGAGTACGAGAGGAGATTATACAGAGAAAATATTGAACACTGAAATATTTGGAGCGATTTAAAATACATCTCACATAAGATTCACCGATAATGAAAAATGTCCTCATTTCTACTTCAACTGAAACTAATATTGTTTTAAGTTTCAAGTAATGAATTCAACACATGCTTTTAAATTTCAACACAAAAAACTGACGCTCAGAATAAATGAAAAAACCTCCAATACATTCTAACCATAAGATAAAAATTAAAATAAAATTCGATCATATACAGGTGTACCATAAGAATATAAAATACTGTATATATTTCATTCTTGCCACCTGTCTAATTATGTCATATAATGTTTAATGTATCGTTAGAAAAAATATACAAAGTTTATACTGAAAGGAAACACAAAAATATTTCCTCAAGAGACATAAACGACTTCCAAATTATAATACTCTCAATATGAATGACTTGTAAATTTCGAACACATGCAAGCATATTGTAAGAACGTATAATAACTTACATTTCTCCAAGCCTGTCACATGTCAATTAAATTACACAACATATGATGAATCATTTGAAGAAAAGTCTCTACTGAATAGAAATTAACTACATTCCTGAAGATGAGACATCATCAATGTGTTTTACTCTTCGAATAACTTGTAATATCAAAATGTCATTTGATTAAATATCCAGGCCTCTGAACTAAATAACCACCAGCAAGGAAGTCACTTTTGTTTTGTAACTTTTCTTTGAAGCACTAACCATCTTTCAGTTTTGAGCTACCACCAATCAACAACCTCTTATACCAATCTCGTAACTCTTTGTACTTGACTTTACAAAATATAACCATCTGTGATATACGCGTAAGGTCAATCTGCAATTACACAAAAACTTTCCTCTTAATCCAACCCTGGAGAAAATTCCCATAAATTCCCTTTGAATCCAGTTGAATGGGACCTTATGGAATCACCTTTATTCCCGTTAAATTCCTATTGAATTCCCATTAATTCCCGTTGGATTCAGTGGGACTAATATGGAATTTGGACAGTCACAACATAAAATCCCATGAAGAAAATGGGAAAATCCATCGCCAAAATCCATCGAACATGGAAACTGGGACATCCCATTAAAATCCGAAATCCCATAAAATATTCTTATAGGACTCGATGGGAATTTTCTCCTGGGAAAGCACTATACTGTAACACATAATAAAAAAGTAAAACTGAAAATGTAACTTGAACTGTGGATCTTACACTCTTTCTGGCTGCCACACGATGAAAACAACAAACTGCCTCTACCATAATAAGCTTGCACTTGAATTAAAATAGGGGACCGAGACGAAGAGGATCAGGGCTCACTTAAAAAAGGTATAAAAGTCCACGTACGGTAGGCCTACTACAGTTCTCAGAATCAAAATTAGCATCCCACTTTTAATATTAATACAGTACATTCTTTCTGTACACTTTCAACTTGAACCACCAGGTAACTATCAACTATATGACCGATATTGCATAGTTCTTGGGACTATATATGAATCTTGGTTGCAAAATCATATGGGATCCATATGCTGGCCCATGTGGGCCCCCTAAGGATCCCATAAGGGAATTTTACCTGGGCAATTCCAATTATTCCTACATCTTACCGCAGTGAGTTTGTAATACATGTCACGAGGTCTCTCTGCGTGGAATGATACTTCGTGGTCCATGGGCTGTATCATTAGTTCCTCCCTCCATGCAATTGTTTGCTAAAGACCAGAATATCGTTCACGATTTCGACGACAGGATCGTTCGTCTATTGGCAGGGGACATCCTTAAGATGTGGGTTAAGCGAACTTGAGAATGATTTTGGACTTACTCAGCCACTTGGCTCAATGGGGTAATTAGTTTCTCAATGACCAGCGTTTACAACAGCGTGACTCTAATCTTTTGGCTACTTTTCGTTTTGCCACTCAAGTTAAGCAGATTCGGCAGCACGCTTTCTCGTTTTTACTAGATGCTGCTAGCGATGACAAAGGGTAGTTGTTATACTATTTCCGTGCTGTGACCCACAAGTCCGGGCTTCAATTTCGAGCCATATGAGGGTACATATAGTGCTCATTGATATGCGTCCGCCCGTTATATATCTCAGTGCGTGAGCTAAGCGATGAGTCATGCAACTAGTCCGTGGATTCTCTCAAGTGCGTATCCAGAAATTTTCAATAGCAGGGGCGCAAAGGACCCGGGAAAATTTTTGCTTTTGTTAGAGGGCTGAGATGAAAAATGGTACTATATTTGACACATTTTGAAGCGTTTTCTTATTTTTGCTTCAACTTTTTTGCGCAAATGACGGCCAATAGGGGAGGCGCACACCTGTTGCGGTCCCGCGTGGATCTGCCACTGTCTCTCTCTCTCTTTTGTTGTTACACTCTTTTCTGTAAGTACGGTGCTCCAGATCTGTGAGTATGCTTTTTCAATGACCGTCTCCGTTTAGTTTAGTATAGTATGTCTTTGCAGGGAGGTGCTATTTGAGAGATAGCTGCGCCCTGGTCTTATGCATTAGTGAGGATGCCTTTTCAATTCAGTCTTTTCAAGAAGTTTTTCTTGAGTTTACAGACGGAACTCTGATCTCAGAAGCGACTGTTTTGGGATTTGTAGACTATCACCCTCATTTACTGCGTATAAAGCATAGAGTAGGATAATAGGAACCTATTATCCTACTCTATGGTATGGAGTTACGTTCACGGTTTTGATATCTTCAGTCTTAATTGAACGAAGTATGAAAATGTTCCGAATCTGGTTCAGTTTAAAATTAGAGCCTTTATTATTTGTTATGATCTTGTCACTCACCCGAAGCCTGAGGTATTTATAGTCAATTCATTGAGGTCGACTGACCACACGGCGCGTACGTGGTGTATTAGCCTAATCAGTGCTGGTATTAATGTCCTTCTGGATGTATCATTTTCAAGAATAAGTCGTTAAAGGAAATAAGATTTCTATATGTGGAAGGAGTGGTACAATTTGCGTATATTTGAGTTTCGCATATCACGGCCACACGCTACTTAAACTACAGACTTGAGACACTTGCTGGTCTTCCTCACGTTATAAAGTCGGGTAATAAAATCACTGTCAATACGTAGAGGTTCAGTTGGCATCCTGCCTGGCTCTATTGCTGTGTGTCACTTATAGCCCGTCGGATTGCAGTGTACATTTATTCTTTGTGCTGCAACAGTACAGGAATCTTGTCGCAAATCTAAGGCTAGGGCAATAGTGCAAGCAGTGTCAGTCACTAACCATAGTCTCGCACTCACAGAAGGCGGCTACACTGAGGAGGTTACGAGATGAAGGTCCGAAGTCTCGTCGCTATAGTTTTGGCTTTACTCGACAAGTTTGCAGCTGTAGTACATGCTGAAAATGGTGAGGAACATATGCTGACGATTATTTGTTCCTACTCCTAGGGCTTACTGTACACTTGATATTATTAAATATTAATAATTTTAACCTCACTTGCTGGCACGTAGCCACGGGTGGGGGATCACGTACGTGCCCCCCCCCAATTTTTTTTTTAAAAAAAGGTCTTACATGTGCACAGGAGGAAAAATTTATTATGAGACCAGAATACAAATATAGGAAGAAAAAAATCTTAATTAGCCTTTCAAGTTTCATGAAACATTCAAATGTCTGGGAATCTGACTTACAACAAGTTGTGCCTACTGTACCACCTGACCTACAGAAAAGTAGATTTACAGTAGGCTATACAAGCGTGACTGTTGTCGCTTAATCTGTCTGCCATTTTCTGTAGAGGTCACATCATGGTGGGGCATTAAAGTTTGTTCGTGAGGTGGC
>WURT03102600.1:0-12341 GCA_009936505.3 Holothuria glaberrima
TCTTCCTCTCAATATGATTCATCCATATACCAAGTATGAGAAATGTCGGAGTTTCCCTTCTTGAGATATCGTGTTAAAGAGCTAAGTGTCACAAACACACATACATACATATACAAACATACACACGCCAGCATGACAGCATAGGTCTCTCTTTCATCGAAAGCAGTAAATATCAAAAAGCCACTAAAGAAGACAAAACTTCAAAGTTGGATGATAATGGATATACGACACAAAAGCTCCAACATCTCTTCAAAACAACAAGAGAGAAAAAACAGCCTCTTGGGTTACAATTATCATGAATACCCAAATTACTCTTGCAGCAAAAGTTTCCTTATATTTGACCCAAGTTATGATACAAGGCAAACAAATTTTTGATATATATTGTACATAATTCCAACTATAAGATACACATTGAGTCATTTAATATCAAATCAACCAAAAGCTACCATGCTGACCCTTTTCCAAGGAATAAAATATTTATATAAAGCCTCAGGAAAGCACACAGCAAAAGTGAGTTTAATGGAAAGGCACAACAACAAAGTTTAATTTCACTGTGTGGCTTTTCTGTTGGGCTTCCCAGCAAAAACCAAGGGTACCAAAGCAATACTAAGGGTACCAAAGCTTTTTGCAATCAGTGCTGCCAGTAATGTCAAGCCCTGTTATCAGATTTTGCTAAAAAAAAATCATCAAAATGCTAATTATGGTCAAAATGAACAATGTGAAAATCTCTGCTCCACTATTCATATAGTTTTGAAATTAGGGTACCACAAAATGACCTTAACCTTCTGGATGTTAATTATGACCATGAAAAAACATATCAATGAATATTCAGCAATGGATTTTCTACTCTAAGGGGTAACATGAGACCTACCTGATAATTGGGTAATGTGAAATGAAATACTCCATACACAGTTAACACTTAACCCCCATTTCCTTTCATGATATTCAGCTAACTAAACACTCCACTTTCTCTCTCAACTTTTCTATCACATCATCTAAACGTGAGTACGACCTTTGAATAGTAATACACCCTACTATTTCAACTGTTAATGGTCCTTTTTCACACCTTGTACTAGCAACCTAAAGCTTCAACTCATTTGTTTTTAACTTTTTTCTTTCAATCAATAAGAGTATGGGAAGACATTTTACAAGGAGGAAAGGGGGTGGGGGAAGCTGTTTGCCCACAACTTATCCCTAACTGGCACACACTCATGACACAAATTTTGCCATAAAAACAACACTGTTTGGTCATGATACTGACATTTTCCACTAACATAGACTTCGGCCAAAAAGTTCCCTAGGTCATTTGCCCATGTTTCTTTCAAGGCACATGAAATTCTAAATGCTGAAAAATTTAATATTTCAAGGCAAAGTCTCAAATCAGCTTGCAGTTTCAAATATTAGCTGCCATTCTATACAACCATCATTTACCAACAAGATACCCAAGCCTCAACTAGCTAACATAGTACAGATGGCAATCTCTTCCTCCTTACAATAAAATTTACATGTTACCAACAGGAACATCATACCAAATTAATATTAAACATGAAAATTGCAATTTCTTTGAAAAGGAAAAAAAAAGTTTTTTCCAGTATTCAATTTTATGTTAACAAACGTAAAAAAAAAAGACCTAACATAGACAAACACATTAAACAACTGTTAATTTCAATATTAGTCCCGGACGCTTTTAGAACTTTTTCTCTACATGAAAACTTGTCTCTACATTGTAAGTACCTTACAACAAAAAGTAAATAGAAATATAAACATATTACCTGTTGCTAGCTTGCTACCTCCTTTTCCCTAATTGTAAACCTATTTTCCTTATTAAACACTGAAAAGACATTCCTACACAAAGCGTCTGGGCTGCAGAGTGCCTCACCCATACAATCTCTTCGCTTTTTCATAACATGCAATTTATACAGCCTTTACACTACCTCCAGTCTTATTCATTCCGCTTGCAAATATTACATATATACATTTGCATTTTATGCAGTATTTAAGTTGAACACTACATACAGAGTTAATATCTGGGGTAATATATCCATTAACCTTCAAGCAGGGCTAGAAATGCTGATTTACTCTACACATGTGTAAGCCTAAGGTTTTCTTAAGCATCTTTGAAAAAGCTGTTTGCATTCATTGCCATATTTCAAGAAGATTTATGAAATGACATGCAAAAGCATTAAATATATGATAACAATAGCACAGTTTGTGTACACAGCTGCATACTGAGTACTGTATGCAAAGAACATAAAAGAAAGAAAAAATCATCAATGATATTGGGTAACGATTTAAGGATATTTGGTTTATGATTCCTGAAGTGGAACTCAACAGTGACCTTTTCAAGGTACTGATTCAAGTTTAAATGTCAACTTGTGAAAAGAATATTCTTCTATATGACAAATAGGGTTCACTCCTAAATCGTTTAATACCATCTTTGGACAATTGCAATAAATTTTTCATCAACAACAGCTTTTTTGGGTTTTCTTTTCCTTTTATGATTTGTGCATATTCAGATGGCAAAGTTAAATCTACTAGATAAAATTTTCAAATAATTATCTAAAGAATACATGTAGGTAACCATGGTAACCATTCCAGTGGCCCTCATTTGCAATACAACCTTTCAATACTTCATCAACCATGTGAAGTATACCACACACAGATGACACCCTAGAAGTTATTCAAATTTTTTTGACAAACTACCTTTGATCACTTTCAAGGCTCACTTTTCCTATTACTTTATCAGGGTTTTGTCCAGGAGTGCTAAAATGCCGGCAGATTCTTTCATGGTTCCCTAAAGGGTGCAAATGTAAGCTCAGGCAAAGGGCGTCCTAAACACCAAATGGGTTAGAACAGAAATAAGTGCTGGTCAAAAATAGCACTTTCTAAGTTTAGTAGCGGTCAACACTTTTGCATCCTGGTTAGAACTGATGGTGCCCACCAGCAGTGGCAGATCACTGTGTGCCATCCCCTCTCTATCAATTTCCTAATAAAATCAAACTTTACGACAATAAATTTAAAACCCTAAGAAAACTTCCTAACAAGGTAGAACATGAAGTAATGTAAAAAATTCCACTGTCTCACAAAATGAGTTCTATTCATAGTCTGAAGACTGCTTTGCAAAGGAGAAATACGAATCGTACTCCCTTACAAGTAATATTTGAAAAATTGTACGAAAAATAGCAAGAATTAAGATTGGAAAGGAAGAAAGGACAAGCTAATACACTAAATATCAAATGTTAACAATAACATATGATGTCATCATTACATGATGGTATCATTTCCAACAACCACATATATCTGTCAACCACATATATCTGTTTCCTAAACTTGATGCACATCAAAACAAGGATGACAATGACAGTCATTATCTACTTATTCAGTTCGAAAGTTTGACATGTAAATGACGTACGTTCAACACTGCAAGATTTCATCATGATTTAGTCTCTATTATTTCATTTACTTTCCATCTCAGGGCAACTGAAGCCAACTAAATCATCTATGTCATGTCTTGTCACTACATAAAACACAGTTCCATGATAAGCAATTGGACACAACAATTCAAAAGAACATAACCTAATTTGATTCTAATAAATAAACAGAAAATCGAAAATAACTGGCCAAATGGGAGATATAAAACCTCATTTTTGGCTTGACATTTTCCGAATAATTACTTGGAAGTGCCCAGTGGAGGGAATGCAGCAAAGACTAAAATTTATGTTTTATGACAAGGTGAGAAAAAGAAAACAAAACAACTAAATCTGTTCTCAAATGGAGAGTATCAAGGACACTTACTTGATATGAAATCATTTACTATGAACTCTCTGAAAGCCAGACAGTGGCAGAGACATGTCTTGCTCAATGCAGGCAAGATGAAGAGAGAAAGAGTGGTTCTACCACATAGCCCTCTAGCAGGAGGTGGGTGCCATCCTGGTGCTAAAAATTTATGCCAGATGGTACTTGCAGGCAAGTTGGGGCATTGCATGGGTAAATAGTAGGTGATGATCAGTGAAACAGATCCATTCTTTTTTGGATAAATTCTCCATAGGAACATATTTTAAAAGAAGTATTCATTTTGCAAGTGATTTCCAGTATGACCTAATTATGGTTGGTTAAAGGCAAATGCAGTCCCCCAAATCTGAATTCATGTACCCAGGTATATAAATTCATTAACAGCTCCTTTCAATCATGTGGCAATATTCTTGTAACTGATTTCTTCAATTCATGAACAGTGTTTCTTTTGTTTACCTTCAAAAAGCAATATGTATGTTCTACAAAATTGCAAAATACACCTTAATGGAAAACATGATGCAATATGAGTTGATATTTACGATCAGAGGTTGGGTGACTTGGTAGGATAGTAACTACACTTTACAAGGGAGGACCTAAGCTCAAATCAAGTTTTGATATGTTAGAGGGGTACTTATTCTAAGCATTCTCATAAAATTTGCATTGAAAACTTATGTGTGGTTCTCAAGAAATTAGCAGTTAGATTTGTAACATTTACAACACTAAGTGCACTTGAAGCAAGCACATATGACATCGTAACCTCACATTAATGAGCACACTTTTGTTTTTCTTTAAATTTACAACCAATTTTCTCTTCCATTATCCCATGTTATCTGAATAAAAATGGATGAAAGGCATGTTATTTTTTCACACTTCACATTCCCCATGTAGAGCTCCTATCCCTATTAACTTCAAGGTCAACACAACAGATGGAATAACCAGAGGAAACAAAGCATTTCTCATCAATGTGAGGGAGTGATATAACCCCTGCTTGCATCAAGCTCACATGGAAGTTACACCAAATTGTGTTAATTTAGTTCTTGTTTCATATCAGCCAACTAACTTTTGGCCTAAACCCTTCCTTAAAAGCTACTGTGGTAATAGTTCAGTCTTCAATTGTGATGCCATACAGAGTTGCGCCTTAATCAGGTAATCAATTCCACATATACTTAACTTGCCAAAGCCTACTGTTTATATGCTCTTTCAAAATGAAAACTTACCTGATACCATCTGACCGACACTGGCCCCTGAACTCCCAACAGAAGAGTTATCATTATCTAATTCTCTATCTAAGGCTGACACATCAAAATCTTCCAGGTTAAGATCATCTAGAGCATTTCCTTTTTTGAAAATAAAAAAATGATGTCACTGAGCATGAATGATAGAAGAAAAACCAAATTTGGTACAGGCAATAACTTTAAAAGGCACTTGCAATTGCCCTGCCCCTAAGTGATGCAGACTTTCACGTCTTACTGCCACTAGTAACTGCCCTTCCCAACCCCCTCTCCCCCTCTTCCACCTGGATAAATTGTGTCACCAGTTTGTCTCTAACATATGATTTTGTTCACCTGGGGCATCATCACAGGAACCCCTCCATCCCCCTACCCAACCCCAATCAAATGAGGTCTGTTTCAATTCAAGAGACTAAACTGTCTTCTACAGAATATCATTGCTCGGAGAGTACAGAACCACATTGGATCAGATATACACCCACAGTTAAATGAGTTTCTTGGTAACAACTGACAATCCTTCAATCTAAATATCTCACACATTGAATGGAAAATCAAAAGTTGTGGCATGAACGATTTCCTGGAAAAAGTGTTGCTATTTTAAGCTGTTATGATTACACTGTTATTCCTCCATAGATGAATTATATCTATTGTTAACAGCTGTATGTAGTTAAACAAAGAGTAACTGAAATGTAATAAAACATACCAGAAAGATGTGCATTAACCACAGTCCATGAAGAAACTAAAAGTTACAATGCTACAAACCTTTTGCAAGGTAAGATAAGAGGATGACCTCTACAGATTACTCTTATCAAGAAAATTTACCATATCATCTAAGGATCTTACCTATAACAGATCCAACAGTATCACTAGGAGGATAAAAAGGCATTGCGCTCGCAGACATGCCGCTATTTGTTCCATAATTTGACCCTTGGCCTTGTGTTGTTTGCATCATGATTTGACCTAATGAAGTTCCATGGGAAAATACTGAATTCTGTAAAGAAACAATACAGACAACAAAGTTAATTCAGCCACTGATGGTATGAAGAAAACTCATTAAATCCACGACGGTGACAGACAGAATATAACGCAATGAAATTAATGTAGGAATGAGATTAAATAAACATGTGAATTTTACAAAGCTATGAAAAAATACTTCATAAAGCTTTCTGCCTTACAAAACATTTGGTAACCTTGAAGCTAATAAATGAACGAAACATTCACACCAATTTTGGAATGGAATGTGATTAAAACTCATCCTCCTTAATTTAGAATCCTCTCAAGTTGTCTTTTGATTATTCCTTTCAGTATGCTACAATGATTTCATTCTTCTGATATTCATACAATC
Source organism: Holothuria glaberrima (assembly GCA_009936505.3). Lineage (NCBI taxonomy): Eukaryota > Metazoa > Echinodermata > Holothuroidea > Aspidochirotida > Holothuriidae > Holothuria > Holothuria glaberrima. The sequence continues at coordinate 6,367 of WURT03102600.1, forward strand.
CATATCATTTATATTTTCTGAAAACTTAGACACAGGCAGCTGAATCATGAGATCTTTTTCATAAATTTCTCACTCGACTAGCACTTCCATTATAATTTCACCATCACATGCAAAACCCTCAAAGTTATCACCATACACATATTTGTAATGCATTGTCAGAAGGTTAACTATTCTAATTTACACCTCAGAGCTATTTCCTTCGCAAGTTTCCCCAAAGGTCAACTTTGTACTCTTACATTACAGCCAACCCAAATCCAAAAAGTTCAAAGATTTTAATAGGCATGCACCCACAACTGTTTTCAGCAAACTTGTCCCAACAGATTCTGAGTTGCTAGGCTTGAAACACAATGGAATCTCCAACCTTTGACAGAAAATGATTTTTTCCTCTAATGTTACACCACTAAAGAACCAATGGTGCATTAACTCAAGCTCCTATCAAATTTCACATCCTAACATTTTTCTGTGAGGACAAAAATTTGTACTAGATGTAACACACTCTTGCATTCTAAAAACAATACTACCCATAGGAATGGTCGATAATTGTCCTATATTTTCCTTGCCTACAATAGTTTGACAGAGAAGCAGTACCTCAAACAACCTGAGCTTAAAGACATACATTGATCATCCCAAAGTATACTTTTAGTGTGGAGTAATCAAAATTCTCAAATGGTAATTGCTCTTGACATAAACGTTTGAAAATTCAAAGGATGCACAGTAGCTCACATTCCACACAATGTAAAGAGAGTGTTTGGACTACACATTATAGCCTTATATGTTAACCGAGACATGGCCTTAAAAGATTCGTCCAGACCCAAATTTATGTTTCATATGTTAAAGAGGAACATATTCTAAGCAGTCTGTGAAATTTTCACTCATTTCCCATGTTCCTTTCTTGAGATATTAGCAATCGAAGCTGACATACTTTCTACCAAAAGTGAACTTGCAGCAAGCAGGTGTGATGTCATGACTTCACATTGAAGGGCAATGTTTTGTTTTGCTTGAAAATTTACTACCAACTACTGGTAGAAAATGTGATAACTTCTGTTGTTAATATCTTGAGAACTGAACATGGGAATTGAATGAAAATTTCACCAGAATGCTTGGAATCAGTTTCTCTACACTATATCAAAAATAAATTTGGGTTTGGACTATTCTTTTAAGCAATAAAATAGGTTTGTGCGTGCACAAGACAAGGAGGAGCTTTATACTGTTATGGGAGGGGCAAGAAGTAACTTAGTTGGGAGAACTGGAACTGCCTGGGATGACAAGAATTGTCCTTTAATATAAGCCCAACTTAGTGGTTCATGAATGACTCCCCTCAGCACCAGAAAATTCCCTACCTGGTTAATTCCCATCCAGGAAATTTCTCCCCTGACTTTTCCCATGCACTACAATTAAAAATTTTCCTTCAGACTACTTTGTCTGGGAGAAAATTAGGTAATTGTCTAAGTGGGAATTGTTTGGCTTGAGAATTGTCCTGTGGTAAACTGTCACATGAGAACTGACCTGGAAGAAGAGCTAAGGGGGTGAGGGAGTGGTACTATCACACAACTTACTGTAGTTTCTTCTTTGTTATCAGATATACTTGTTGATGTAACAGTTTTAGGGTAGGTGGAGCTAAGATGAGAACTTTCAGAGGAATAACTGCTAGATGCACTGTTAGAACGTGGCTTTCCTATTGGTCCGAGACCAGAAGATGGATTCTGGAACCCCGTTGTTTGCTGCAAGTGTTGATTCTCGTTACCTGCTAACAATCCTATCTGTAAGGGTACAATGAGTGACACAAAAGAAATGTTACCTGCACATGTATTTCAACAATTAACCTTACCAATCACAAACAGAGGGTGAATATAAGTAATACAGCACACAGAAGGTCAAGCAATAGAAGGTAACAGATGCCAGCAAATGGGTGAGGTTGTCTTTATTAAATAGTTATTGTCTATTTACTAGGAACAGCTGTTTCTAACCTTTCCATGGCTTTCTCCTGTCCACCAAGCACTGACCATAAACCCCCCCCCCCTTCCCCTTCAGGAGTGAATCCCTAGTTTCTGGTCCATTGGTTTAAATATTCCAGCAGGCAATCCAATGGCTATGAATTGTGGTCTTACCATTACATGTTAGCAAAAATGAACAATATAACCCACCTGAGCTGCATCTGTTCATCCTCATACCACTGGAGGCCCATTAGTTACTATAAAGTATTTAGTTGCAACATTTAAAAAATTTGTCTCTATGATTGACATATAACTACTGTTATCATGGAACGATCAAATTATGTAAGTTAAAGCATTTTACATCTTTCAACCCATGTTACAGATGGCAAAGAAAACATAGCCTTCTTCTGTGGCTCTGACAACCACTCACAGGTTTTGAATTGTACTTACATGTTGTCCTAACGTAGTAACATTGCTACTACCAGGCATTGTGACAGTTCTAGTGGATGACGTTGCTAGGTTACCTAATTCTTGAGTAAAATCCCTCTGCGAACTCATTTCCTCTGCAAATAGAAAGCGGAAATTGAAAAAAAAAGTATTTTTCATTAAAAAATGTAAAACTAAGTTCTACAGTATCAAGACTTATTCCATAAATTTACGGCTGCATTCTAATTAAATCCACAAAAATGATCCAACCCAGAAAAGGATGTATATCATTATTAACCTGACATTAAGTTGCATGACAGCAACAAGCGACTTGCTTCCTCCAAATTTGTAATTCTGTGACATGGTAAAATCGTGCCGAGTTGAATCAAGATTACTTACGTTCTACATGCGCAAAAGCGCAGAATGGACCACGCGGACAGTATCCTGTTTGCTGCATGTCGTTACACTTTGTGGATTTGTAAATCTCTGGATGGAACTGCTGCTCTGTCCTGGTGTGACAGTACTGGCACATATCCTCCTGTTCACAATTTGTAATCTCACCCCATTCATCTCCATGTTTTACATTAGGGCAGGGGGTTGACCTGAAAGGAAAAATTTTGAATAAGCAGGATAAGATGATTTGAACACTTAGAAATAACTAGAGCACCAATGGTGCAGTAGCTCAAACCAAACCAGAGGTGACAGTTACAAAGCAACCAATGCATTGAGGTGTCAGTGATCATAATAAAATGAAGTCTTAGTTTCTTAAAAGGTAGTTGTGATAAATTTGGAAAACTGTTTTGCCTCTTTTTCATAAAATGACCTATGGGGCCCAAATGGGACCCTTGACCCCAAATCAGATCAAGTACAGCTTTTTTTATATTTTGATACTATAAGGTGTATTTGTATTGAGTGCTATCTTGGGGTGTAAACAGTCCTATATATGTGATGGATGAACATCATCAGATGCCTTTTCAAAACAGTTTTGAAAAACAATGACAAATCTGTAAGCACTTATTACAGATCCAGTAAAGGACTCTCATTTTCCAGATAAGTAGAATGTCTTGAGAACTCACAAATATATTTGAAAGAGCTGGAGTTTTTGTATGACTATAGTGGTTTTACACTGAGTCAGTGTGTACATGATGGTCTGCTTTCACTCCTGTCACACGGTATGACATCCAGCATAAAAATAATTTGGGTAAAACACTCTATTTTCCCTCACAATTACAAAAATTGCACCCCATCCATCCCCCCCCCCTTCTTAAAGAAACTGAATGTGAAAAAATCCCACGAAGGTGAAAAATATCAAGGGAAGGCCCAAAAATACTAAAAGTTAATACAGAAATCAACTTTCTTCTCTCCAACATTATTGCCAAGAAAACCTCACAAAAAGTCCCTGTACATCTCAAATAATCCATGAAAACTTTTTTAGAAAGGGAGTGGGGTATCACTGAGTATATTTCACAAGGGCTGCTCTGAAAAAGTTTAAACTTATAGCCTGGTGATATCACACTTTACAATTAAAAGTCAGAAAATGGGATTGGAACATAGTGGGATAGAGATTTTATAATTAAGGGATTATAACTAAGCTTAGGGTACTTTCACACGGGATCCTACCATAACAATTCTGTAAGATACTATAACACACTTGAAATGTTTTTCAGTCTCTCTTACTTTTGAAAATCTCACAGACTCAGCCACTTGAAAAACTTTTTTTCAATTTTGCAGTTCATGGGAATCTGTCAGGCAAGCTACGAAGCAATGTAAAATAATACATAAAACCCACCATTGTTTATGTCCCTGGGAGAATCTAAACAACAGCAAACACATATGACAAAAACAAAACAAAAACAAAAAAAAAAAACTTAAATTGCTCACTTTTTATCACCCAGTAAGTTCACAATACTATAGGTTGGTTTTTCTTAATGTTCACATGCACGATCTTAAACTTAAAACCATCTGACAGGCTAAAAATACTTGCTTATTGTAACTGATTGCCCCTAACAAGGCACATGCTTTGATTCTCAAGTACTTAACCTGAACTGCAGAAGTCCAGTCATGGTCATTGACAGGAAACTAATTTTGGTTGAATTTTGCATGAAAGTGCACTCTAACGCCTAAAAATAAAGGTCACCGACTTATCACATATAATTAAGTACAGTATGCTGTACACACTACTGAGCACAACTGCTACTAAACAATACCATTCTTTTCATCCCTGTTCATAAAGCTTACATCAGCAACTTGTTACAGTAGTCCAAAGAATTAAAATATTAGCTAACATTATATCAAGGCTTAAACCAGGGATGATGAACAATTTTCCAGAGCAAATAGAAATCAGGACATTTCACATAAACCACAATTTTGACAGCATTTTACATAGCTATCTTAGCAATTTAATAGAAGATACTTACACAGAACAACCATCACTATAGCACAATATCTCTAGACATGTAGTCTACAAATGATACAAAACAAATTTTCCATCATATTCTTGTAAAATAACAACCTATTCAAATTCAAACCAAAAATATGGTGGTGTTGTTAAGCAAACCCTATTCAAAGACAACCTCAACTTATTCATAGCATCCAACAACATCCATTGAATACAGACACTGTACAGGTAAATTTATGAGCGTCTCCAAAAGTTAAAGATCAATGACCTTTTCTTCACGAGAAATTGACTGCTTTTTGACTCTTCTACATCATGCACAAAATTTGATTTTCATTTTCAAGTTACCAATCCACTTCATATCCATTCACTGATTATATAATTTAATTTTACCTGTATCGATATACCATTGGGGACCTTCTGCGGTCTCTAGCGTTGTGATACTGAGGGCAGGCATAACCTTGTCTACATAATCGTGGTGGTCTTTTGCACTGCTCTGTTTTGTAATTGGCTAAAACGAATATTGTATCTGAATAATGAGAGAAGGAAAAATCAATGATGACAGTGACATTTTAGAATGCATGTTCAGTGGCAGAGGTTTTGTTTCAACCGTAAAATGCACAATTTTGTGTCAAACATCGACTTTCAATTTCAAGGTTTCGGGTTGATGACATTGTGAAAGACAATTGTGAGATAAAGTCACGACAATCATGTACAAACCAGACACACTGAACAGAAATATGATTTACAAATTGTTAAAGACATCACAGAATGAATTTGCCACTGAATTAATGCAGACATTAACACCATTTATCAATCTTGAGTTTTCTGGAGTAGAGCAGGAAATGCTACAGTACCAAAGCATACAAAGGATTCTCCCACATTTCTTCAGGCACATCAGTTTATGACTTCATTTCAAATTTAAAATTGCATGAAATTTTTGTTACAAAATTTCCCATAATCTGCAACTTCATACTTTACCCCAAATGTCAAATACATCATTCACTTCCACATCTTAGCTAAACCTTTGAGAAATGCATCTAGTGAGCTGTAGTACTACTACATAAATTTTACACCTATTCCTATTAGCAGTGAAGGGAAGCATACAGCTTCTACATAGATTTTTGAAATTTTGAAAAAAAAAAAAAACTAGAAAGCCAAAAGGCTTAGTGATTCCTTGCCATATGATATATTGTAACAAGATTGAGTCACCCACATGA
>WURT03102611.1:0-12340 GCA_009936505.3 Holothuria glaberrima
ACTTACGCTTGATTGGATGACTTACGCATAATAAATCACACTTAAGATCAATCTTAACCCTTTATGAAACGGGGCCCAGGTAGTAATTTTCCAGGTGGGAGTGATCATGAGTTGTCCAGGTAGAAATTGTCATGGGAAGTTATTCAGGCGGCAATTTTCCAGGTTGGAATTATCCTGAGGGACTTGTCCAGGTAAAGATTGTCCAGATTGAAATTATCATGATTGACTTATCCAGATTCTAATTTACCAGGTAGGAATTTTCATGAGGGACTTGTTCGAGTAGAAATTTTGTCAAGAGGGGGTACTAGTCCAGGTGACAATTTTTCAGGAGGGAATTTCTATGACGGACTTGAACAAGTGGTAATTTCGAGGTGGGAGTTATCATAATGAACTTATCCATGTGGGAGTTTTCAAGGTGGGAATTATCATGAGGGACTTGCATAGGTGACAAATTTCCAAGCGGAATTAATAGGAGGGAGTCGTCCAGGCTGCAGTTTTCTAGATGGGAATTATCATGAGGGAGTTGCACAGGTGGCAATTTTCCAAGTGGGAATTGTCCATATGGAAATTGCCATGACAATTCGGGACATTCACCGTTTTGGGGGATTTTGTTTTTCCCCCTTCCAGGAGAAATATTGGTCACTGATGAGGCCATTTTGTCTATTTGACCCACAATTTCAAGCGTTCTTTGTAAACATTGTCAGTGACGAATAGCTTTTGGAACTCCTATGCAAAAATATGTCAGTCTAATGTATTGGAACTGAAGGTACATTCGAAATTTGTATTGTCATAGCTACCAAAAAACCACGTCCTAATTGGTGTTTCCCCATACCGCTTTTGACAAAAACGCAATTTTCTGATTGGTTTTCGTCCTTGCTTAAACGTTTCTTTGTTAGGTTAGAAAGCTCGTACAATGAGTTGCATAATTTCATTATGCGTTCGACTCCCTTAGTATTTTTTCCAGTTTTCACCGGACAATCGCAGATTTGCCCAGGTGTCACGTGACCATATTGTGTTACAGTTATCTCTTTGACTCTAATGGCACTCGAGTTTCCTCAGGGCTATCAGTGCAGCACTGATTGTGTCATCACTTTTGTGTTTGCAAAGTATTGTGAGCCTGTCTGTTACACGAGCTCTGTTGATGGTTCTGCTGTCCAGACAGTTTTGGTCAAAATATTTACACTTGAAAAGGAAAACTTTCTTTTTGGCAGGGTGGGTACATTAACAAATTGCTTCCCTGACTGGCTACAAAATCCCGAAAACAGCCCAACCAAACCGAACGCGTAATTTCCCCCATTCGGGAAAGTTTTGGTTCTCCCTTAAACGGGAGAATCTTCTGGATTAATGAGGGGGATGTCCAGGGGCTCTTACCTAATAAGACTGAGACCATAAATAGTTGTTTCGTTTTCCAAATTGGAATTATGAATTAAGATCATCAGGAAAGGACTTAATAGGCATAGATCTCACGTAGCGAGACAACACTTAATGAAGACAACAACACTACAGCAAATATGCATTTTCTTTGATAGGTCGTACTTATCAACTACACACACACAGTCACACACGAACACACACACAAAACAGAAATTGCTGTTATAGAGTTTAGCTGTACATGAGTTTACCAAATACGACTAAGCGAAATACAAGTTCAAAAAAGGAAATAAAATTATTCTGAAACTTAACTTATATTGTGAGACAAAATCCCACGAAACTGTATGTAGGTACATAGATATATCTGAAAAGAAAGCTGTGAAACACACGGCTTCAAAAAGGTTTTTTTTATTATTTCGTGGTTGTAAAGAGGGCGATTGTCTCATTTATATTGGTATTAACTAGATATTTTCTGACCTGGTAATGGGATCTACAAACTTAATAGCCTAAGAAGTCCTTTTATGGTAAACATTCATGAATACTTTTTTAACCGTAAATCTGTTCGTGCTGATTCAGCGTCATTGAACAGTGATTTTGTGCATATAAACTATTTTAAAGTTTGACGAACGTAACCAATCAAGAAGTCAGAAATTTACATGTAGTGTCTTGTTGTTTTGTTCTTTTCTCTGGTGTGCAGGGGTATTTTATGAAACATCGGCCCGTTTTCTATTGCCTAATTGCCTAGCACATGCGCTGTAAGATTTTTACGACACGGGAGCACAATAAGGCCTTAGATACCATTGGCACAAATTATAAGCTTGATAAGGAAAAGGATACACAAACAAAAAAAACACTCGACGAAGACACGTCGTCAACACATTGCTGTAGCTTTTCAAACATCATCCCTTTTAACAATTCTACTACTACGACAATAAACTGTTTAAGAATATGTAATGCAAGCCTACTTAAAGTTTGTTTCCACAAAAAGACATGATTGTGAGGTACATATATATAACATGTTGTAGTACTACGCAAGAATCCGATTTATATGAAAACTTCATGTACCTAAAAATCTGATGCAGACTGTTTCAATTAGGAATATTTTGTTGAAGAAACGGAAGGAGACAAGATTTACGGCATATTTTGCAAGAGTTTAGCTTTGGTTTGCAATATCCAACGCCGATTGAACCAAAATAAGTTTAAGCTTATAGGCCCCTATCTAGATATAATGAAGATAGTTTAAAGGTACAACTATGGTGCTTTAAATATATATCGTAATATATGATATTTATGTGAAGCAAAGCAACTATATTTAAACTTTACTTGAAACGATTTACATTATCCTTTGGGTCTGCAATACAGTAAATAAAGTATTCTTATATTCTCTTTCCCAAGATCGAAAAAAACTTACTTCTTACTCACTCCAGCAGCAGAAGTAATACTAAACCCAAACTGAAGCGAAATTTTCTCCTTGATAAGCACGGTGGCAATTTTTTGTAGCTGTTTTGCAATATCTCCTCTAGTAGCCTTTGGATACCAGATTGTTGCTCCTTGTATTGACTGAAAGTATCTTAACATATTTTCTTTCTCTGTGACACTTTTGTTGGAGGATCCTGACAGTATACCATGTATTTTTCGGACTAGAGATACATTGATCATCATTACACTCGTTTTGTTGCCGACGTCATCGGTGTATCCATTCAATTTTGCTAGATTAGCCCTCAGTACAAAGTCGTTTGCATCAATATCTTTACCACATTTACTACCTAATAGAATACCACTGTTTCCGATAATGGCACATTTTGCTTGCCTTGTCATAGTCCGAAATTTAGGGTCCAAGTCTTCGACTGGGCAAAACGCCCTTTTATGCTTCCACTTTTCCATAAAGATTTCTTCGTTTGCTTCCTCTTCTTTAACGTTTGGTATAAAGCTTGTAAAATTTTGCTTGAAAGTCATATTTTGTGGTAAATTGTCACTATACACGATGACTGAAATTGTAGGATCAACGCAGGATTTCATCTGTCTGAATGCAAAATCATGAAACCAACCATTAACCAAATCCTTCTATCAAAATTTATTAAAGTTTTTGTTTAGATGAAAAGTTCAAATTAACTAAAATAAATAAACAGAAAAGTCTTTTTTTTCAAATTTGTACACTCTTGAACATTTTTTTGTACTGTTACCCTTACAAAAATATTATGTGGCAAAAGTTCTAATACCAATACAGGGTGTGAGGAGTCGTGAAGTTTCTATGAATTTTTGCATGGCAACGTGTGTTTTTAATAAACACTTAACACACATTTCTAAAGTACCATGTATTGACCTGCATTTCAAGAGGTTGGACATGAGGCGATGTATGGAAAAGCAAAATACTCGCTTTGCAATGGGTAACTTGAGGCAAACAGGGGTAAAGTAGGTAAAGTGCGGAAATCTGTGAGAAGGGTGGTGCTAAGTAATGTAACAGGGTAGCGCCAGGTGGAAAAGGGGAACCGTCGGGAAAGGCTTGCCCCCAGGCGGGGAATTTTTTTACAGTTTCTTGTGTGTGAGTGTCTTGCGGTACGACCAGTCACGCAGCCAAGTTTGACTGTTTTATCGGGTAGTCCAGGTGACTTCGACACAATGTGTTATCTTCGATACAGTCTACAACCTCTAAATGTTTTCTTTTTTCTTTTTCTTTTCTTGTCCTTAATGCTTACATATGTTTTTTGTGACAGCCAACCAAAACTTCTCGCGCGAATCGCGCGTGTTGCAATTATACCATTCAGATTTAAAAGAATACTATTAGTGCGCTACTCGGCTCCTGAAGTATTATTAAGTAATATTATGCAAAATATGCCATGCAGTGGCATGGGATAGCTAGGTTCCTTCATATCCACTTCTCACAACCCCCTCGACAAAGGTGCTGTCGGACCTTGGGGTCACTGGCATGGCCCGGCCCCCTGTCGGGAAAATTCTGTCGCCACACATGGTCGGTTTACTTATTTTGGCTTTCAAAGGGGCCATTTCTGCAGAAATCTCCAAAATTTACGCCTTGCCCACTCTTTCTCAATTCCGTCACTTAAAGCTAAATATATTAAAAATCCTTTCACCCTTTTATAGAAAGTTAGTAAGTATAGAAGTATGGATTTTTGAAAATGTCTGGAATCTCACTAATATAGATAATGTTCTCTTGTGTCTGTCATGCGTTACGGCTAGTGACTAGAGCAGGGAAGAACTATGTACGTTTTGCCCGATAGGGTCCAACTGCCTGGACGATTGACCTATATAAGCTTAACTAATAAGTACATATTCTTTAAAGTGTAAGCTTACCCCCCCCCCCAAAAAAAAATCGCCCGCTTCGCGCACTCTGCAATTTGGCAGTTTAGATTCGGGGAAAACCTTAAATCAGCGCGTTACTATGTCCCTTTAGTATATACAAATACTACGCAATATATGGTATAGTTCAAAGGTTATCTTTAAATCCCCCTCACTAACCCCTCGACGGCATCGAGACTGTCGAGACTTCGGGTTGCTGCCCCCACGTCGTGGAGTCTGCCTCCGTCGGGCAAATCCTGGCGCCACCCATGTAAATTCAATGTTCGATTTCGTTTACTGGCCTTGTTTGTCACTATTTGCTTTTGTTTGCCACATGTATCAACTTGACACAGCCTTCTCGACTTTGACTCAGATATCAAGGTAGTGACAATCATGCAGGCAAAAATCGGGTCCTGTGTGTCAGATTGGTTCTAATACTATAAGTATCACCGCTCATGACCCCACTTCTTTCCATATGTATTTTCAAATGCCCTGCCAGTAAATATGTGTGTTCACATGTGGCATGCCACACTTTTTTAAGGGTATTACCAATGATAGTACTTGATTAAGTCAAGTACTTCATAGGCCAAGCGTAATTTTGACAAGTTACTTTCGCAGCCCATTAACATCTGAATCATAAAAAAAGGAAATACTGAAGGGTGATCAAAACTTGCAACTGCCTTGAAAAGGTTAATATAATGTACACCGTACCTTTAAAATAAAGTATCAAAACTATTTCTCAAAACATGTTCTAAGCATCTTGATGTAAAGAACATTTCCTAAAGTAAAAGAAAACGTTCAAACCAAATCTTGTGAAAGATCTGAATTTAATATGCATGCATGTACAAAGTGAGGAACTGACTTGGCAACTCCCGTACAGAGAATTTAACATACATAGAGAATGGAACCAAGATCTAAGTAGCAATGGGAATGAGATCAATATTTTTAACTATTAAACAAATAACCCTTTGTGACATTTAAATAAACATTCAGCACAGTACAAACAGTGATTAAGTAAAATATAGCCTTCTGCTCACAACATATTCAGTGAACAGCTCTTTATAAGGAAATATTGTCGCATTAACAGAAGACATACTCAGAAATCTTAGCCACAAGTTTCCTTTGAGAGACCTCATTACATATCTGATACAGTTGTAAAAATAAATTAGCCATTGCAATAGCTTCCGAGTTATTGCAATAACAGGAAGCTTAATGCACCAAAGTTCTCGTTAAGATATTAATAAAGATAAGTTCGGAAAGAAACGCCAACGTTTATGCTTTTAAAACTATTCCACATTGGACAGGAACGTAGGAGCAACTTTTCGATAAAAAAAATATCAAAATTTTAGTAGAAATAATTATATTCTTACAAAATGAGCCCATTTTGTAGCGCTCAGTACCATTGAATAAGTTGAAAAAATGGGTTTTAAGCCCTTGGGTGACTTGCAACTAAGCAAGTTGCAGTTCGATGTCGCCTCTTAACGCATAAACTCGTTTTTCGAAACTGTGACCATTAGTACAATACAGTAACAATGTAGAACCTTGAAAGCAAAAGCTTGGTTAGTTACATAACAATGACCAATAAAACACCTACTGGCTGGTTTTTAGGTAGCTTACAACATTGTAGTCATCACACTTGGGGACACCACTTAATCAAGAATACCATTCTCGTACTGTCAACTTTTAATTGGTCTTCTACTTAAGTTTCGAATGCAAGTTGAAATTCCTAGATCATTTTATCAAAACTCTCGAGCAAACTGCTGATGTGGCGTACACTTTTTATCTGGTTTACCGTTACAACTCTCGGATACTTGAGTAGACGAAGTCGTAATCTTATGTTGTTTTAAACACGAAAGTCAAGAAGTCCATATATCAAATCTACAAACTTTGCTTCTACATGATCTTAACATGGCATGTTTGCGAAGTGGTAAAAGAATATGTTCGCCAATTACTGAGCCGTATCGAGTTCACGTCGTAAAAGGTTCCACAACAAGACGAAGTAATCCCTACTGGCTTAGTCTTCTGAGTAGTGTATGTTCTTCATCGAAGTCACATGCTTTAGTATGGAAATCTGTTAAGTCAGGTTCATAGTAGTGATGGAGGAGAAGAGCACCAGACGAATCACTTTGGTATGGATAGAACCCGTATAAGTTGATATGTTTACAGAAAGTTTCAGCCATGGTTAATATTATCAAACCGGAGGTAGGGGATGCCTTGGTCTTCCATCTCGTAAACATGGATGAAAAGAGCATCATTATCAATTTCCACCGACTGATCATTTGCTCGTATGTCATTTAGCCTGACGTGCTAATTTGAGTTATATATCGATAACAATAGTTAAGAGTATACAGAGTAAAGTAAAGTGAATCTTGTAGGTAGGTTGTGTGTAATTTCTAAAATGTATGAGCATGGCTATTTGATGATTCAGAATAACATATAAAAAGGCTCATTTACATGTTATTCTGAATCATCACGAGAAATACAATGACACCAATCAGTTAATATATCTTGAAAGTACCATAGAAAAACTGAAAGAAAATTAAAAAGATGAATAGTCTATACTTTACGAATGGATTGTTTGGAAAGAAGTACCGCTGAAGGTAATGACATGTTGTTCGTCACAGGTAGTAAAAGTTACAACTTGACATATATGTACGAATAATACACCCCTCCTGGAAATTAACTGAACCAAAAATTTTTTTAATTGACTGGAATTTCAATTGATGATATACTCTCCTGATGAGCAACAAAAGTATATACCAGCGCAAATTTCAAGATGTGTTGGATTCTCATCGGAAATACCAATCGCGTGGTTTCTTTGAATTTATTTAGGTTGAATGACTTGATTACTAACTAGACATGTCTGCACTTGCAGGCAAGTAAGTATCGAAGCCTCTTGGATATAACACAGCTTAGACGTGCAAAGTTATTACTTAATGATGGTTGATAGTTTGATCATGGAGCTCCGTAATAGCCCCATGGTTTGATGCAATGTTACTACTGCCTATACTAGTACCGAGTCACCTGTAATTGTGTAGACTGAAGAGCCAATATTGAGACAAGTCCTTGAACAGTGATGTGTGATTCTGTTGCACTCCAACGTAACACAGCCCTTGTGCGTAAAGTCCTTACTTTGCGGGGACCTCTCACGCTCTGAAATAACAATATCTTTGGCACCAAACATCGTCTATCAACTAGTTTCCACATGCATATAGCGAACTTCCTCAAACAGATGTTATTTTGATTTGAAACCTAAAATTAGCTACGTACTTCGGCCGATGGCAAAGCATGCATGTCATTCCTTCCCACGGAATGCTATGCACAACAATTCCACACCTTGCACATCTTACCTTGTTTTAATAGTCACAATTTTCTGCAATATGTAAGTTCTTTTCTAGAACTGCCCGTATGCATTTGAATTCTGACAAGCAAACATTATGGAAATAAAATGAAAATTCCCTCCAACTACAATTCTGTTCCTAAAAAGAAAAGAAAACTTCTCAAGTGTTTAACATTTGAGACATAAGTGGAAATACTTTGCCCGCAGTACCAACAGTAAAGTACTATACATGTACTGCATGCAAGGATTGCAATGATAATATGTAATACGCTGACGCACTTGCCTACATAGCAGGCTGTATGGAATATTCCTTGTTCAGTCATATTTCTAACAGGTTGTTTGGAGCTGAGCAAACAGAGTCCACTTCTCGGGGTACTGATGCACCTGTTCAAACTTTTTAGTGTCTCGGCGATTGAGGGCAATAATTTGAACGAAGCAAAGTAGAGAAATCCCTACAATCGAAGCTGTGGCTTCGATTTATAATCTATTTATATTAACTGTCGTTGTCTGAAAACGCTACTTCCTTTATTCCTTCCTTATATACAATAACAAAGTCTGTACAAAAAAATCACGAAGACAGCCTCATCAAGCTCATAATGTATTCGTTGATAAAGAGGTCCCAATAAACAATATATCCACACTAGGGCATTCACGATTTCGTCACTGGTTGGCAGTGGTTGACATAGAGCATGCGCAAGAATATAAGACTGCATGTTAGTCTTTTGTGCGTGTAAACGCTGGTGCGATTGTAAGAAGAACATAGACGACTAAGAGTCTTCTTTCATTGCAACGACAGCGTATGTGCGCATTATCAATCCTTTTGCCGATTGATCGTGAAGTGTTTGTTAACAGTATAGAATCAATTTGGAGCACACAGCAAAGTCTGTGGTTTGCTTTTCTAAGGAAGGCTTAGCAGGATATTTTTAGTTAAACATTAATATCGAAGAAGGTGGGGGGGGGGGTAGAAATTCGAATGTGGCTTTTAACTTGTTTTGCGTGCTCAAATGAATCTAAGTGCTACTTACTTTCTTGATAGTATTGATTTTCAATTTCTTGAATTTCATATTATCCATATAATTTTTCATTTGCTCCTGCTGTGTTGTAATGTAACAATGAAATAAAATTGAAGGGATGACATGCAGTGTAGTGAAGTGAAGTGCAGTGAAATGAAATGGAATGACTTAAGTGAACTGGATGAAATGACAATGCTTTGCATGGCCTTTCCATGTGTAAGGTCTTAAGGTATACAGCAAAACTTAAAAGATGTTGTTTCAGAAAGTTCATGTACGCTCTTTTTTTATAGTTTCTACTTAAGTAGCGTGATGTCAGTGGGAGTTTTGTAAAAATGTAACGGGAAACCCAACACTGAAAGCAACGCTAGTCAGGACGGTGCCTCTACTGACTAATTTGACTGACTAGAGTATAAATTAGTCGGCTGATGTCAGTGGTCACAAAGTAGTCAGTGGATTAGTCTGTGTGACCACCGACTAATAAACTTACTAGTTTGTGATCACTGACTAATCCACCGACTAATTTATATTCTAGTCAGTCAAATTAGTCAGTAGAGGCACCATCCTGACTAGTTTTTGTTTTCTGTGAAATCTTACCTTGTTTCAACCAATCGTGCATAGATAATAAGCCAGCACGTTTCTTTCTTTGGGTTTTAGTGAGAATGTTAATGACTTACTTGACTAAAAGTGAAAGCCTATCACGTATGGTTACGCCATAAATTATTAAAAATATCACCTTTATCAAATTGGGTGGGATTTTTGGAGTTACGACACCAGGATCACAGGGTTAAGAAATTTTTAAAACTCCTGTAAAATTTCATGAAAAGCTAGTCTTAATAATATCTTCAAGCTTGTAACCCTTTTTACTATTATGATCATCTGAAAGTTGAGTGCAATACAGCCTATACAAAATAGACTTACTTACTTAGATATTACCTCTGAATCTGGTTTAAAGTAGAATTGCAGTAACATTCGACATCTGAGAAAAGCGCACAATTATATTGTCAAGTCCTTTTTGAAGGTTTGTTTTCAACGTGTCTCTAACATGAAGCAACTTTAGTGTCGGGAAGTGGGACAAAATAGTGGTTAAACACTGCAAAACCAAAATTGTTGTGATAACCGAATCGAGGTAACTTGCTTCATGGACGTTCTTAAGTTCAGTCAACTGAGTTTCTTTTGTTAATGAGATGCATAATCGGGGACACTCCGTTGTCTAAACTTTAAAAGGTCCATGCAGCAAGTTACCTCAAGTCTGATAAGCAGGGGCGTAAATACAGGGGTGTGTGACAACCCCCCTCCCTATTGAAAATCAAAAGTCGGTCTCTAAGCGCCAAAAAGTCGGTCTCAAATCCAGTTCAGTATGCCTTTGATACAGTACACCAGACATGAACAACATTTGAAGTGCGAAAAAGCAAAGAGAAAAGGTCTTTGAAAATTCGGATCGTACAACTATGTCATTGGGAGTCGGTCTTCAACAAATGTGGTTGGTCCCAAAATAGTTCACACACCCACCGCGAATTCATATATATATATATATATATATATATACGAACCTGCTGATAAGTTATAACAACAAATTGAATTGGCAGTGAACTTGCCCAAGTTTCAAGTCCAAAATCGAGCATTTCACGAACAGCGATACGGTGATCCCCTGTTCCAAGTTGACCTGTGACGTCATTGTGAAGGCAATCGGAAGCATGACTTGCTACTTGTAGTAAACGTTAGCTGCGTTGTATATGGAACATGCACTATTTAAGCCCGTCATCCAGGCATCTAGGCCAGCAGTAGTACCAGGGTTGGAGGACGACTCGAGTCCGGACTCGTCTCAAACTCGGACCTACGAGGACTCGAACTCGAGGCCGAGTCCAGTCAAGTCCACCAGCATTAAATGCTTTAACAATTTGGCAAAAAGCAGGTGCTGACTTTTAGTCATAATGTGATCAGGACTATTTATCTTATCTATAAATCGAAGTGGGAAAAAAAAGTACGCCCGATAGAGGCAAAAATAGCGGGGTGGAAGTGCTGATCAATGCTCAGTCGTTTCGAAAACAAACAGGGGAAGAGTATCTCCCTCCACACCCCCTCCTCTTTTGGAAATCTTTTGCTGTCTCGAAAGGCTTAGATGCAAAATAGTGCTATTTTATGTTCCTTTTTATACCAGAGCCCAGTGGGTGCTTCAGAGGGGCGGCCCGCCCTCCGAGTGAAAATAACCGCCCCTCAAAAATAGTTGCCGCCCTCCAAAAAATGCAACTTCCAGTTTCAAGTCCATTGCTCCGTAACACATATACAAGTCATGTAGTATGAAGGAAAAGTTTCTCATCCCTACTGGGGTGAGGCTGGGATTTGCCATTGCGAGGCATATACTGAAAAAAATTTGTATATGCTGAGGAGAATAGTTCTCCGCTGATTTAATGTTTTTCCCGGACCGTAAGCTGTGGAAAAGCGCCCGAAGCGCGAGAATTTTCTGGGGGTTAGCCTGCACTAAAAAGAATCTGTACCTATTTAAAGCTTATGTAGGTCAATTGTCCTGGCATTTGGGATCTATCAGGAAAACCTTACATTTAACTTCCCTCCTCGAGTCGCTAGCCATACCGCACGGCACACACAAGAGAACATTACCTAAGTTTAGCGAAATGAGATGAAATTCCCAACATTTACATAAATCCATGTATTCTACTTATTAAGTGAATTGAAAAAATGGGAAGGGTTTGTATTTTACTAGCTATAAGTAACGGAACTAAAGAAGAGTGGGCAAAGCGTACCGAAAATTTGGAGTTTTATGACAGGGTTAACTTTTGAAAGCCAAAATAAGTAAATGGATCATGGGAGGTGACAGAATTTTCCCAACAGGGGCGGGCCATGCCAGCTACCCCAAGTTCCGACAGCACCTATGCCGAGGGATTGGTAAGAAGGGGATATGAAGGAGCTTGATTATTCCATGCCATTGCAGGGCATAATTTGCACAATATCACTTGATACTTCATAGTGAACTGTATTTGAAACCGAACTTGAAGTTGAACCGTATTTGAACTTTATCTTTTTTATCTAGTTGACACTATATAACACATTCGTGTTGGTGTGTCGTTAAATTCCATCTAACTAACAAACTGATACTTCATAAGCGAGTTTCGCACTGATAGCGTTCTTTTGAGTCTGAATCGTGAAATTGTAAAGCGCGCGAAGCGCGCGTAAATTTTTTGTAGGCTTACACACAAAATATAGCCTATGGAATAATTAAGAACTAAAAGGAAAACAAGAGGGCAATCCACGGAGTTGCTTATCTCATCGCTAGCACTGAGCCGTGTAACTGGAGGACGCATGTCAA
>WURT03102622.1:0-12340 GCA_009936505.3 Holothuria glaberrima
TTATCATGTGACTGTCTGTGACTCCTTGGTTTGGATCCCTAATGGAACAGTTGCAGACCACGAGACCGAAGGTCCACCAAACCGAAGGTCTGCAGGACCGAGTGCCAAATGGTTCAAAATATCCAAACATAACATCAAACTATGGAACTACTCAAAGTAGGTGATACCTGAGATGACGTTGGCACTCTGACAGCAAAATGTGCCTCTTTCTTATTTACGTTTGGCCATCGATACAACCACCAAGGGCCAACAGTTCTGGCAGAATTATTATCCCAAACTCAGTTTCAAGACTATTGGTGGTTTGGGGGTGCATGTTGGTATCAAAGACAATCTCAATGCTGATCTCGATTTTAAAATTCCGCATAACATTCTTCTTACCAACGACCGTCTTTACAAGTGTTTGGTCTGGTGGTAGAGCATCCGCCTCTCATGCGGGACGCCCGGGTTCGATTCCCAGGTCGAGTCATACCAAATACTTTAAAAAATGGAACCTTCTGCCGTTGTGCGTGATGCTCTGCATAAGCAGTGGAGTAAGGGAAAACAAGCCAGTGAGCCACAACTGAAAAAAAGGCCGTGGCCAGCTCGACTTGAAACAATTGGTTGGAAACTGGGCCGTTAAACCTCATCTAACTAACTAACTACAAGTTTAAAATGATTAGTTCACCATTATGTTCTTCATGTCATTTGGAAGTAGAAAATGTGCATCACCTTTTCATTTATTGCCCAATTATTCATTATGTTTGGACTAGTCTAACCTCCAAAG
Source organism: Holothuria glaberrima (assembly GCA_009936505.3). Taxonomy (NCBI): domain Eukaryota; kingdom Metazoa; phylum Echinodermata; class Holothuroidea; order Aspidochirotida; family Holothuriidae; genus Holothuria; species Holothuria glaberrima. The sequence continues at coordinate 764 of WURT03102622.1, forward strand.
TTAATACCATTATTTCTGTTCCGTGTTGGGAGAAAGCCACTTTACTTGGCCTTGACTTACCAAAGAAAATGTCGAGCGTATGTTGTTTAATTTTCTTCTAAACACTTACAAGAAAGTAATCTGGAATACTAGAATTGCTATTTTAAATAGCGATTATAGTCATTACAACATTTATATTCCTAAGTACTACCATAATAGCCTAAAGAAGAAAGTTAACCTAATCTACCATTATTATAGTAAAAATCAGGAACTTCACAAATTTTGGGGCATATTTGACCAAGGTGAAACTTCAATCATCATCGCACGTCAAGAGGACTGTGGTTATATGTATATATTTGATGAGTAATTAGTTTTGAGATTCAGTAAGCTTCCAACACTTTCGTTTTTTACACCTTGCAGTTTATCTCATTTCCTTTATTGAATTTACTATGCTAATGTGTAAATGTGTGGGTAATTAGGTATATTTATACTCCTGTTCGAAATCCATCGTCTGTAATTATAAGGTCGTAAGCCTGTGTGAACTTCTGAGTTGTTCTATCCCCAATGTGAATATTGTAAATACAATTTTAAATGGGTGGGCCAGAGGGCTTGTCTTTCAATGAAAGAGGCAAAAAAAAAAAAAAAAAAAAAAAACACTGTCCGAAAAGCAGCTGATGGCGGGTTGAAACCTTCAGTGTGGTTCAGTTTTTCTCCCTGGTATTTCTTCCAACCTTCCCTTTATGATAAGGGCAATGCTGTATCTTAGGATTGGTTTAAATTTAGGTCGAAACTATTTACACTTTTGACCTACATATTCTAAAATTTGATCTACCATGCTCAACCTGTTATATATATATATATATATATATATATCTAGGGTCCATTGGTCGATTTAGGCCACTACCATCATTACTTCAAGGTACATGTGGATGATACTTTATGGCATATGGGCCCCTAAGTGGGCTACATGAATCCTGCTTAGAAATCAATGAAAAATGAATGTAGCCTGCAGCTTGATATGTTTGTTTTTCCTCCTAATTGAAAAGAAAATATGCATCTTCTTAAAATGCCTAGGTTAATGCTCACTATTCCGTCCACGCACCATACAGGCCAGCTCTCGATCATTACTGCCGCATAATATGGCCCAGCATGTTAAACTTTGTACAGAAGCCCTATAGACCAACACGGGCCATCCTCATTCAGCAGCTTAGTTTCTCCTAATTCACCCATATAGCCCTGGCTACTCAAGTATGGTGTGGCCCGGCCATTTTTATACAATACGAAACGCAGGCCCAAACAACCCACAGACTGCTAAGATTAACCCACTAGGTTCTTGTTGGGCCCTGAAAGTTAGAATGTAACGCCCGTTCAATTGGTCATCGAAGGGTGCTCTCGTTGGTCCCACTAGCAGAATTAAGTAGGTTGCACAGTGGGTAGCGTCATAAAGCTAGCACACGGGCTCTAGACAGACCTGTCTAAACAAGACCATCTGCCCAAACATAACCAGCATAACACCGCCACATGGGTCTAATTATAACTGTTCATTCTAACACATGATCATGTATGACTAAAAGCTCATAATACCCAGACATAAATCATGTGGCCGAGCCCCAAACTGGTATGGCCAAGTCCATTCTGAGATGGGCCAGCCAACGTTATGCCGGTTTACTGCATGCACTTGGTCCAAGTTTTCTACATCTTGCCCATCCATCCATCAGATTGCATGTCCTGTCCATGACTCTCTCCACATCTCTCCCATGTTTCCCGTGTACATGTTCCAGTTTAAGAGAGGGGACCTGCAGACCATTCTGTTGTCGTATTTTTGGCCATCTGATGTGGAGACATCGAAAATGCGCCACTTTCCCTACAGTTATGAATTTTCGGCACAGTTTGAGATAGTTGAGTGTTGTATTCTAATGCTGACAGTTAAAAAATATTCCCCAACTTCCCAGGTAAACGTCCCCCTCCTGGCCTCCCCCTTCCTCTTCTTTAAAATTTCTCCAATGCGATTACTTATGGAGCCGAAAGCAAACATAATTGTTCAAACTGCACACCAATTTGCGCACTGCTTTGTTACAGGCAGTGTAAATATGGGAGTGGTATGGCTAGTACCAGAGCGTGTTCGAGCTGGCTTCAACTGGGTGTGCGGACTAGGACAGGCAATGCGCTATCCAGTATGTTAGAGATTAGATATCAGTGATTTTGACATGTAGTTGTTGAGTTCGATATATGAATCATTTGGCATGCTGAAAAAGAAACCAAGTGTGTCAAAACAGATTTGAAGTTAGCAAGCCAGTTCCAATCATTTCATTTTGGTTAAGTTTGGATAGTTCGATGTTAGTTTGGATATGTCGATATTAGTTTGGATCTGTCAATGTTAGATTGGATAGTTTGATGTTTATTTTTGATGGTTAAGTTTCGATGTTAAGTCTGGATATGTCGATGTCAGTATGGATAGTTCAATGGTTATTTTCGATAGTGTGAGGTAAAGTTTGGATATTTCGACGTCAGTTTGGATAGTTTGATCTTTATTTTCGATAATTCCATGTTACGTTTGGATATTTTGAACCATTTGGCACTCCCTAAAAAAGCACCCCAATCAAGTTTAGATCAAGAGTAATACTTGTTGACATCATTTTATCTGCACTTTATGAACACTTATTGGAGAGCACAGAGGGAAATTTTCAGTATCTCTTACTACATGGAAAAAAGATTGACACATTTATGCAGGGTAGCCACAAAGCTTAAAAATGTTGAGTGATGCTGTGTTTGAGGAATACTACTTTACTTTGAAAACGATCCATTTTCCATAAGAACTTATTTTTTCTTATGTAACATATTGTTAATTGCTACTAAGTGGTTAAGCTTATATGATCCCGCCATTAAGCGTCCTAAGAAGTTGTTGCTTGGATGTTCCTTAGAATAAACAGTACGAACAGAATATGTTTCGTGAATCTTCCCCCCCCCCCCTCCCCCTCCAAAAAAAAAAGGCCAGGTGTGACTTATAAGTTAGGATTAAAATCTGTTATCTTCAACCTGATCTCCATATCTAGGGACTGCAGTCTAGTATATAGGCTTATTAATTTTTTTTTATTTTGAAAATTATGACTTGTGACTTGACTTGACTTGAGCAAAAATGACTTGTGACTTGAATTGACTTGGGCTAAAATGACTTGTGACTTGACTTGAAGGTAAATGACTTGAGACTTGACTTGACTTGAAGGTAAATGACGTGGGACTTGACTTGAGAAAAAATTACTTGGTTACAACTCTGACCAATAGCATTGTTTATGTAAGAAGCTGTACCTTACTCCAATAAATGTATTTTTAATTTCGTGATTTTAATTGTCTTCTCTTGCAGAGTAGGCAAATTTGGCTACATAATTATGATGTCAAAGACTACTTCTAAATGAATGTTAAAATTTTTCTTTTCATTTATAATCAGTATCGACTTTCTGGATTAATGTTTGGTTGTGATTTTACTGCCCGACATGGGTTGTCCTATATCAAAGGTTGTTTGTTACCATACCAACAATACAGCAATGGTCAACTCTTTCCTTCTTTCTGAGAGCATCAGCCCACAAAGGCATGTAAGGCAAGGGTATGGTTGGCTTCAGCCCTCCTACTTGGGCAAAATATTTTCTTCTCTCTATCAAAATATATGATATCTTCAGGCAAACTTGCATGAACTAAAATTTTACTCAAAATTGCTCAGTCCTCTCCCCTTCCCAACTCATTGACTTAGTCTTGTGTATAGTGTTGATTAACGATTGGTGTTTTCGGTATCAGCTGATAATGGCATTATCGGGTGGATATCAGTATCGGCGAAAACAGCAGTTGCTGCCAATAACAGTAACCAATATTCTTAACTCCCCTCGAATTACTGTCAATTTTATGAAAGTCTCAGTGTACAGAATTGTGACCTGCAACGTTCCTTTTGATTTCGCCAACTTTTCTTCAGTAAGACCCTAGGCTGGGTCTTAGCCTAAACATTAGCAAACGATGCCAGAGGAGAAGCGGTGATCACTGTTTTCAAAAGTCAGCATTGCATGATCTTTTACAGGTGCAAATAATTGTGGAACTTGCCTTCACTGTTCATTATACATATCATTTCTATTAACGTTAGGCCTACCATGTAATGTATAATTCCCACCAATTTGTTATTTGCGCACTTAACACAGTTACTTTAAGAGCCTCTAGAATATTTCCAACATCTCTCGCCCAAAACTTAAGTTTAATTTTGAAAGATTTCCTGAAGAAATCATACTTACTTTTGCCCCAAATAACTTCCAAAATCGAAATCGTTTGACATGCATTTCTACATGACTCCCCCCCGCCCGAGGTCCCCATGGGCATTTGGTATCGCAGTTTGCTGCTCACATGCCTCACACAAAATGAACATACTACTGTAGATACAATACTAACAGTGTGGGCTCTTAGTACACACACTCTACTGTGCAATACATGTACAAACATCTTGGCTTCGTGAGCAACTAACTGCCACACAGTTTCTGAGTGAAAGATAATGTGCGTTCCTTGTGGTAATGATGTATGCAAGAATTTACTACAAAGACGTGTCCAGACTTGTACTACATACAACATACTGTACAGTGAACGGACCCTGGTGCACGTAACATACACAGCACAAGGCCAGCGTCATTGAATGTACTGACTGTAGCATACTTCGTATTTTACAATAAGAATCACATAAGTAGGCATATGGCTAGATTAGTATTATGTTGTATTTCACACTGCATGGGGAACTTCGGGAATTATATGCAATGATGGCCCATGCATGTTTTATTCAAGGATTTATCTGAGAGTTGCAGTGGTGATATATTTGGCGGGATTTTTTTTAACAAATGTGTTAGGCTAAGCTACGAGGTAGTTAAAGTGAAGAAGAAACTCGGCAGGTATTGGCAGATAGAATGGCGGCATAAACCGATATGCCTGTCACTTTACGTTGATTTTTAAGTCAGAGCTATCGTGAGTACATTCCTTTGGCAACATAAACACATGGCCTCACAGGCCTACTGTAGCAAGCGTAGCTTGACTTTCATGTAATGTTTTACTTTGTTATCAATATCGGGCCAATATCAAGTTTGACTTATCGACAAGTTCAGATATCACCATTATCGGCTCAACACTACAATGTGTTTTGTGTTTGTTAGCAGGGGATACCATGTCCTTTTTCAAACCATACCAAAAAACTAACCCCAAGGAATTTGCAATTAGATTGTACTGAAGATTGATAGTTATCATTGCTGAAGGGGAAACTTATACATGCAAAACTTTCAAGAGAAAAAACACTCTGTGTATGAACGATAAAACAAAACACTTATGCTGGGGGTGGTGAACCTATGCTGCCCACAAAACAATTTTATCTGGCCCGCAAGGTAATTCATAAATGTGGACACAGAATCACTTGAAAAGTAATTGATACTTATTTTTTAGCCTAAGGTGCCCTTTGTTTGTCCCACTTACTTCTTTCGTAATATTTCACTCACATCAAACTGCTGCAGAACTTAAAAAAAAAAAGTTTATTTCTAAAACCCTAGTATGCACAATGTTCACCTGATGATCCTGGAAACGGGAACAGTTGAATGACATGTACATGTCCACCTAATGTCAATGTGGCCTAAAGGGACCAGTTTTTGGTTTCCTTGATAATAGAAACCTAGGCATTCATGATGGCGTGTGTGTGTGCGTGTGAGTTTGTTTGGCATTCAGGTTGAGGTCCTAAACAATGGATATCAGGTCCTCTGAAAGAAATTCAATAGATTTCTCAAGTCCTTGAAAGTTCCAACAATAGACAGTCTATTGTTAAGGTTAGGGTTAAGGAAGCAAGCACAAAGGAGATACAATGAGGTCCTTGGTTTGTATGTAAAACGTACTTGTGTGTGTTTGTGACACGACATGTTAACACCATATCTCAAGAAGGGAAACTGACAGTTCTCAAACTTGGTATATAGGTGCCCCATATTAAGAGGAAGAACCCCATTGTTTTGGAGGGTGTCAAAGGTCATCTGGGTTCAATGGGGGTCAAACTTTGAAAAACTTGTTAACATGATATCTCAAGTTAGGAAACTTGGATTGATTTCATACTTAGTATGTGGATGCATTAAGGTAAGAGGAAGAATCCTGTTTTTTTTGGTGAAGGTCAAAGGTCATCTGGGGTCACTGGGGTCAAACTCTGAAAAACTTGTTAACATGATATCTCAAGTTAGGAAACTTAGATTGATTTCATATTTAGTATGTGGATGCATTAAGGTAAGAGGAAGAATCCTGTTGTTTTTGGCGGGTGAAAGATTATCTGGGGTTACTGGGGTCAAACTCTGAAAACCTTGTTAACACAATTTCTCAAGGTCTAGGAAGCTTGGATTGATTTCATACTTAATATTTAGATGTGTTATGGTAAGAGGAAGAGAGCCCTATGGTTTTTGGTGGTCAAAGGTCATCAGGGGTCACCGAGGTCAAATTTTGCAAACTTTTCTAACACCACATCTTGATGTAGGAAGCTAGGATAAGTTTAATTTTTTAGTATTCATATGTGTTATGGTGAGATTAAGCTTTTGGTGAAGGTCATCTGGGTTCACCAGCTTTCAAACTCAGAAAACCTTGTTAACACAATGTTTTGAGGTAGGAAGCTTGGATTGGTTTCATACTTAGTATGTAGATACATTATGGTAAGAGGAAGAACCTTTTTGTTTTTGTAAGGTCAAAGGTCATTTGGGGTTACCAGGGATCAAATTCTGAAAGCCTTGTTAACACGATATCTTGAGGTAGGAAGCATGGATGGATTTCATACTCAGTATGAAGATGCGTTATGGTAAGATAAAGAATTCTCTTGTTTTCGTTGGAGGTCAAACGCCATCTGAGGTCACCGGGGGTTGAACCCTGATACCTTGTTAACACATTAACCATACCAAAAAACTAAGCAAATGGAATTTGACTATTATATTGTAAGCCCCTTTGAGGTGTCATAGTCAAATACATATATCCCTGATCTACATATCATTGACCAATCAGAGTAGAGTATATGAAAGGTATAATTTGAATTTGCCCTCTTTTTGTGTCCATCTTGTTAAGGTGACCAAACACAAGTTTTAAGGATGCTACTTTCAATATGTATTCATATAAAACCTGTATGAGCTCAACAATTAAAAATACGTAAAAAAAAAATGTGATACATGTCCTGTTTTCCCCATCATTTCTTTGCCATTATCATGACTTTCATTATATGCTAGAATGGTATCAATTAGTCTTGAATATGCAGAAGTACTGATTTTTGCACATTTTCAAAATTTGACTATATTCAGGAATAATTTAATAACTACTGTATTCCAGTAATGCTGTTTCTCTAGACCCATTCTAGTATTATGAAACGATTTATAGTTTAACCACTCTACACTCAGTAAACTGTAGTTTTAAGTTTTTGTAATTATCATAGTAGTGATATCATGTCAGTTGTATGATTTTGGTTCATTTGTAACAATTCTGTCCTTTTTAAGGTGGTTGTGACTTTGCTTGCATCACTCTTTATGATCCTGTGTGTGGAAGTGATGGTGTTACGTATAGTAATGAATGTGAGCTGTCTAGGGCTACCTGTAGAGATCCTTCTATTGTAGAAAGACATGATGGAGAATGTACAGGTGAGATATTTTCATATGTGTATCCACTTAATGTTAAAGAAACCATTCCTTATTAAAATGCACCCTGTCACAAGCTGGGCAACTCAGATATGCCACTGCTGTGACCATTTACATCTATTGCACTGAAGGTGATAGATCATGACTGTCCATTACTCCTTGGTTTGGATCCTTAATAAAACTACATTACAGTATGAGGGAAATTGTAGTTGACCTACAGCATCATTGATGCACGTGTCTTGCAGAGGGAGAGAATGGGGGGCAGTGGTAGGGGGTGGGATGGAATTCATACTGCTTAATGAGAGCCTAGTGTATGACGATGTGAAAAATGAACAATCCTTGTTGGACTTTTCTGTTTAGTTGCTTGGTTGTAGTTGTCTTTTTGTTCTTCTGTGTGGAATTTTTACTTCTAATTAAATTGTAGATTTTTGAATAATAATGGCATTTTATTTAGTTTTTAAGTCAAGCCACTGGCAGATCCAGGAGTGGGGCAGTGGGGCACCCAAAGATGGGCCCCAAAAAAGAAAATTAATTGCACAACTGTACACTGTTGTTGCACCAAATCACATCTGAGGGCATAAAGTAATAGAAAAATTTTCCAAAGGGGGAAGGGGACAAACCCCCTCCCCTTAGACCCATCCCCATATCACTATTCATCCAGTTTGGCCCCTCCCAAACAAAGGCACTGGATCTGCCGTTGAGTCAAGCCATGTTTCTTTACTATGTTGCAGGGCTCTGTCCTGATGGCTCACGACCTGTCAACTGTTTTGCGGATCCCTGTGAAGTTTCATCTTGTCCGTTGTACCCTAATGCTGTGTGTAGATCTAATTTCTGTGGCGGTTGCAATGCAGAATGGTTTGTGCGTGGTGAACAAGTGAGATGTGATGGTAAGGAAATTTGGACCTTTTTGGCAAAGAGAAGGGGGTGGGCAGAGGATGGAATTGACATTACTTAATGAGGGCCTAGTGTATGGCCATGTGAAAAACAAACAATTCTTGGTGGGCTATTCTATTTAGTTGCTTGCTTTAATTAATCTTTTGTTTTCCTATGGGGTATTTTTACTTCTAATTAAATTCCATATTTTTCACTAAGGATAACACTTTATTTAGATTGTAAGTCACACCATGTTTCTTTACTATGTTGCAGGGCTCTGTTCTGATGGCTCACGACCTGTCAACTGTTTCGTGGATCCCTGCCAATTTGCATCTTGTCCGTTGTACCCTAATGCTGAGTGTAGATCTAATTTCTGTGGTGGTTGTAATGCAGAATGGTTCTTGGGTGGTGAACAAGTGAGATGCAATGGTAAGAAAATTTTGAACTGTTGGCCAAAAATACAAAACTGATGCTCAAAAGGGTAAGGTAATAAATGATGATTTCTCTCATGTAATTTATCCTTGGTGAAAATGCACAAGATAATAGAAAAACCAGGTTAATCTATTTCATTGTATATTTCACTGTTTTATCCTGCTTTATTTGTGAAAGTCATTTCATAGCAAGTACATTGTCCTTTTTGAAAAGTTTGTCATTAGAAAAATCTGCCCCTTGAAAGTGGACGTCATGACTTGGCAGAGAGCATCAATACTTGGCCGATGTTTTAACAGTAGAAAACCTCAAACAACTAAATGTCCTTGGAATCTCTACCAGGTCTTCACAGCCTGACAAAAGACTGTGAGTTCAGATTCCCTTAGAAGTATAGGCAGTCACTGGACCATGTAATCTGCAAGAATGTGGCTTTTTTTGTAACTTGTTTAACAAGGAACCACTTCAAGGACAGAATAAGTTTGTCCAACTTTCAAAGGAGTGAATTCTTTAATTAATGTTCAATAAATATAAATTGCTCCCTCACCTTCCCTCAGCTATCAGATGAATTTGTAATCCTAGCAGTTATTACTTGACAAAGTTGATAGAACAGTTGGGACGCCCTCCTAGAGGGCATCTTACACTTTGATCCCCATCCTTTGAACGTAAAAGTGTCCCTCATATTTTGGTGATACTTGCAGGCCTAAATGGGTAAGAAAGACTTGCACTCACAAATATACAATTGCATGCATTTGAGTTATTTATTAATGCATCAATGTTTCAACATTATGTAGAGGATTTGTATGAGCTACAGTTGCGTTGCTGTTTAAGTTATTTTGAGGATACTGCATCATTTTTCTGTGATGTACCTCTACCCTTCTTTTATAAAGTATATTTCCTACACCTTTAGGCAGTTGTCTTGATGGTCCCTCCATTTCCATGTGTTGTTAACCCCTGTGACCAGGCTGAGTGTCAGTCTTACCCAGTGGCTGTCTTTAGGCCCAACTTCTGTAATAGGCATCAGTCTTGCTTGGTTTGATGCCTTGGAGAACTTGGTTGATTGTGACAAGACTAAAAAAGTTTGAAGTCTTGCCATTATGTTGGCCTAAAGAACAAGATTTTGCCTCTCTGGACAAATGAGGAACTTAAGTTTTGAGTATTTAAGGGGAAGAGAAAAATTAGTTTGTTAAAGGAAGGGTTTAAGCCAAATATTAATTTTCATATACGAAAGAGGAACCAAATCTTTGTAATTTGGTGAACTTCCATTCAAATTAGACATGCAGTGCTCGAGATACCACCAAATAAAGTTACTGCATTTGTGACCTAAAGTGAGCTTGAGCCATACAGGGGTTTTATCACTTCCTCACATTGATGAGAAATGCTTTGTTTCCTTTGTTTTTCCAGTCTGTTGTGTTGACCTTTAAGTTACTAGGGATAGGAGCTCCCCATGGGGAACTTAAGTTTGTAAAATTCCTATGCCTCTCGTGCATTCACATTTTGATAACATGGGATTATGGAGGAGAAAACTGATTTTCAGGTTAAAAGAAAAAGAAAAGACTGCTCATTAATGTGAGGCTATGACATCATATGTGCTTGTTTCAAATTTCACTTTGAGTTGAAAGTGTGACAACTTTAACTGCTAATATCTTGAAAACCACAGATTGGATTTCTATGCAAATTTCACCACAATGTTTATAATAAGTTCCATCTCTAAAATATCAAAACTTGATTTGAGCTTAGACTCTTCTTTTAGCTGATCCAATCACAGAATCCCCAATCCAGCAGCAAATTCAAGGGCAACAAATCTCACCCAAGCAGTAAAAATTCTCCGAACTAAATTTACTTCTGTCCCCTCTTCCAATTCCATAAACACTTGTTACGTGCACCTCCCAGACAGAGCAACAATAGCTAAATTAGGAATACAACCAACTGCACAAGTCATCGGCAGCCAAGTCAAGACCAACCAGAGTGAAGCAAATTTTTTAATTTTTGTCAATCAGAGGGCGCTCAACGAAGGTTGTAGCTACAGTGGGTGGCTCCAGGCGGCAGTAACCAGCACTCCATATTTCTGCCTAGCACCTGGAGCTAATAGCTCTTCTTCCACGTACCACCCCTTTCAAAAAATGAGGGAAACTTGCTTAAAATGTAGCTCTACTTTATACCAAATAGATACTTCACCTTCAATTTCCAATGTGTTAAAAATTGCAAATTTTCAGTTACATCCATGCACTGAGTTGGACTCCTATTTACATGCACTGATCATGGTAAGTTCATTAAGCGATTGTACATGACATCTCAAAATTGCATTGCTGTGATGAAGAGATCCACTTGCTGAAAATAAAGTCATTCCTTCCCCTTAGACCCCTCCCCTAGTATGTCAATTAGTGTCTGCTGCCATTTATAGAAATAACCTACACTAATTTTGCCCTAGCTATAACCCTGCAGTCAACAACTGTATTTTAGAACTTAATCAGTCTATTTCTAAATAGAAGGGCTTATAAGTGTTATTTCTAAATATCTTTGGGGAGGGGGAGGGGGGGAGGGAATACAACAGATGCTTTATTTGGTTGGCTGGGTAAGGAACAGAGGTAGTGCTTTGTACCTACAAGTAGTGATGAATTGTCAGTAACTTTACCTTGTTACATGATCC
>WURT03102633.1:0-12340 GCA_009936505.3 Holothuria glaberrima
TCCCCCCCTCCCTCCCTCCCTCCCTCCCTCCCTCCCTCCCTCCCTCCCTCCCTCCCAATGGTCAATGGTCAATCTAGTGGTAAGAATTTTGTTACTAGTTTTCTGAATTGATGCGACTATTTAGTCAACTTTTTGGTTCAGTATCATTTTCTTGGAAGTAATAAATTTTTAATTGAAGGTGAATGATACCAGCTTTTTTATTTATTTTTTTTTTCGTTACTAGGTTTTTGAATTGATGCGACTATTTAGTCAACTTTTTGGTTCAATATTTTCTTGAAAGTAATAAATTTTTAATTGAAGGTGAATGATACAAGCTTTTTTATTTATTTTTTTTTCGTAGGATACCATAAAGATACCAAAACAAAACCTTGTGCTGTGGTCATGGAAGGTGAAGAAGGCAGGGAATCAGATACTCTTGAGGGACTCACATCTGAAGTTCTCCACAAGGACAGCATTTTTCAGCCTGATGTCAGAAAGAACTCTGACGCAAAAGACCAAACAAGGTCTGCAAATATTTGGTGGCGGTTTTTCAATCATAGAGGTGTTGTCTTTGTACTTTTAGCATCATTTTTCTCTGCTCTTCACTCAGTACTCATTAGGTTTATTAAAGATGATGTGCACACCATACAGATATCATTCACACGATTCCTTTTGCAGCTCCTCTTTGCACTTCCAGTTTTGACTTACTCTGGTATCTCTCCAAAACCTGAATCAAAGACCGTTTTACTCATGCTTATTGCTCGAGGTGTAGTCGGAACAGTTGCTCTCACATCTTTTTTCTATGCATTTCAATACACCAGCATCGGGGATGCAACAGCCATTGTGTTTGGAAGTCCAGTGTTTGTCGGAGTCTTTGCAAGGATCTTTTTAAAAGAAGCTTTTGGAATACTTGACTTTATTCTGGTGGTTATTGTGATAGGGGGCGTGTTCCTCATCTCCCAGCCGCCTTTTCTGTTTGGAGATGGAGAGGGAGAGCGTCATTCAACAGAGTACATAGGAGCTTTGTTTGCTATATGCACGTGCATATGTGTTTCACTTACAACCATTTTAATGGGGAAGATGGGTAAATTACACGTCAATGCTTTCAAGATAATACTCTATTATGCAGCACTGGCTACCAGTGGTACTGGTCTGTTAACGACTATTTTTCAAGTTTGGTCAATGCCCTCGTGTGGGACAGTGAGGTTTTCCCTTGTTGGCATGGGTGTTTTAAATTTCTTTACTCAGTGCCTTATAACTTATAGTCTCTCCATAGAAAGAAGCGTTTTTGTGTCAATTTTACGAGCAAATGAGGTTATTTTTGCATATTTGCTAGAATTTTCTCTCTTTGGAGTCACTCCTTCCATTATACCTTTGATAGGAGTTAGCCTTGTTCTAAGTGGATCTATCCTAGCATCCTTGAAAAAAATGTGGCTTTCAAGGAAAAAGGGTGTAGCTAAAAGGAAACAATCTGAGTTGTCCAATCGTATCGTAATGGAACTTAGTTAAAAGGAGGGTCTAAGCTTGAATCAAGTTTTGATATACGGTATAAGAGGAGTACACTACTTATTCTAAGCATTCTGGTGAACTTTGCATTATTTGATGTGTGGTTCTCAAGATATTATCTTCTCCATAATCCCATGTTATCGGAATGTGAATGCATGAAAGGCATGGGAATTTTACAAACTTCAAATACCCCACGGGAGCTCTTATGGCTATTAAATTCAAGGTCAACACAACAGACTGAAAAAACAAAGTAAACAAAGCATTTTTAAACAATGTGAGGAAGTGATATAACTCCACTCCAGCTTACCTCAAGCTCACTTTGGGTTACAAATGACTTCATTTGCTGATATCTCGAGTATGGTACTAAGTGTCCGATTTGAATGGAAGTTTCACCAGATTGCATAGATTTAGGTCCTCTTTCACATATGAAAACAAATATTTTGCTTAAACCCTACCTTTAAAGCCCCTTTCACAATTGGTGCACAACTACTTGCAACAATTTGGTCGTGCGATAGGGAAGAAAAATCTTCTATCACACTACCAAATACAGATCAAATGCAATTTTGGGTTCGCAAAACCTCATGTGTTGCATCGCACAACAGTCGTACTACCCTCAATGGGACCTAATACGACTGGATTGGTTGCAATCAATCCCGTCTGAATTTTGAACATGTTTGAAATTCAAAGGAGACCTGGTGCGATCTCCTGCGCCACTGCAAAGGGTGCGTCTCCTCACACGACACCTTGCGAATGCTCGTGCAACAGCGAAAAAATTTGGTTGCAATCCCCTGTAAACGGGTCGTGCACCAATTTTGAAAGGGACTGAAGATTTTTTACTCTGTTGCACGACCAAATTGTTGCAAGTAGTCGTGCACCAAGTGTGAAAGGGAATTAACACCCAAGAGTCAGGTGCTTGATGCCGTGTAATGATGTTAAAGTATTTAGGACTCTGGATTTAAGTCAAGCTTTGACAGAGTCTGGAAACAAAGTGAGTTTTATTCAAGGTGGCGTGAAAGCTAACTAACTATTAGTGTGGAAATGGCCTTCGGCCAACAATGTCTTTCAAGATGATGATGATAAGTATCTCCATTTATAGGGAACGAAGACAAAGTGTACTGAAGAGAATGCCAACTTGTTTCTGAGTTTATATATACACATGAAATTCAGTCCTGAAATTTTCTCTGATTCTAAAGAGAAACCAAAAAATTTGAATACTTTCGAAGATCATGGAGTCTAAAATGACCCATCCAAACACTACAACAGGTTTTCCAGCTTGATTGTGAATCTAGGGAATTAAAGTTATAGCTTTTGTAGGGTTACTTCTGTTAGCACTGCATTTCCATCACAGTTTTCTTGGCAGAGCCAGGACTAAGTATATCATCGCACATTCCCTGCCAAAGTGTTGGCCTGGGGTCAGTGCTTTCATTTGACTAGTGCATGCATGCATGCAGGCTTCCTGCTTGGGGAGAATATTTTATATTTTTGGAAAAGAATATGCTATTTTTTGGTTGAATTGGTGCCTTTTCTGCAATGAAATTTCAGGTAAATATGCCCAGGTACTTCTCTTCCCCTGCGCTCACTTGGAAAGTACTTGTGCACACTGTTAAAACTTGCCATAAGTATGTGTTCTTATGTGGATACTTCCACAAGTAATGGTATAAATGTACAGATGAAGCCAATACGTTGGCTGTATATGTACATGCTATTCGATTACATATCTAGGGGTGTGAGTAAAGATTTCTGTGGTTATTTTTGTGTTATTTTTCACAAGAAATATTTAAAAACTTCTCAAATGGGTATGTGTATATTATATCTTTTTATTTTCCGTCATTATTTACCAACAGTATATAGTTACATGGGCTTAGATTTAACTTTTATCTGTTTTCAGCTATACTAGAGTCATCGTCCCAAATGTTTTGGCTGATTTAGTCAAATGTAATTTGCAATCGGTGGTTACACTTTGATTAATTTCAAAAGATGGCAAATTCAAAATATACCTTCAAATATATGCTACACAGATTGGTCGATTACTTGTGCAGAACAGTGAAATGTGTAGCCTAAATTGCACACCATGCATGGAGAGTGCTCATATTATAGTACAAGAGGATGTGCTAAAAGTCACAGAGCATTGGTCTCAAAAGAATATGACCTTGCCTGGGCAATTCAACTTTGTAGGTCCAAGGATCTCAAAAGTTGGCTAGTGGGCCATAAGCTGTTTTGTCGTTTTTTTTATTTTTTGTTTTGAGGAAATACTTATCCAGCGTTGGCAGTTTATAGATAAAGTTTTTGATCCAGTTGCATGTTTTGGCATTATAAGTTCAAGATCATTATTTAGCATGCATGCTGAAGTCTCCATTTATACACTAGGCATGAAGAGAAATTGAGGTAGAAAACTTCCTGTCCTTTTTAAGGTTTTGTATTAAGATTTATCAGATCTAGATGTAATTTTGGTTTGAATTCTCCTCAGGTCTTGGGGACAGGTGTGAATTTTGTGTACATGTACAAGGTTCTACAACACTGCCATATAAAAGTTTATTTTTAGTGTTGAAGTGGTGCTATGTGCACTGCAAATAGAACAATTTCACAAAATTTTTTTCTTGATATAGCATCATTTACCAATGATGATTGTGATGCCCATGGACATAGGTGTTTGAAGCAGGTTGGGGGGGGGGGTTGGGAGGGGGATATACTTAAACCTCAGAATTTAGGCAAAATCTGAATGAATTTGGGCAGGATTTGTCTTCAAAGGCTCAAAGATTCAGCAAAAAAAAAATAAAAGTCCTGTGCCCTCCTCCCAAATCCAAATGTTTTCAAGTAAACACTTATGTCCATGGACAAAAAAATGTAGCCACTGTTTTACTTTGTTCAGTTAATTCCCGACTCCAGTGCTAGCCATTTTTCCCCCTTGTTAGAAAATTTATACTTAGTCCCCATTTTCTGCTGTCCACTCCTAGCTGGCTTAGTAGGCAGGATCATTTGATTTTGGAGGTCTAGTTAATATTTGACACCATTGCATGCAAAATACTATGAAAAAACTAACATTTTTTTTAATAAGACATTTTGATATTTTTTACATCATTTAAAATTTGCATTTCAAAAGTTTTGCATATATTAAAAAGGGATCATATCACAATACTTTTATGAGAAATGTGGTTTGGGGCATTTTTTGTATTTTTTCTTCACTCTTGGGTCAAGGACTTGGAGGGTTTGTAATCTCAAGAAAGTTTTGTACTTCAAATATGTACCCAAGAAATAAGTTACAAGTTCACACCCCAGAGATGGGGGTGGAGGTTACATGCATCTGCCAGGCCTTGGCTCCTAGGACTTCTTTCATTTGTGCAATCTAGGTCTTTAAAGGGGCCCCCACTAGTGGCTAGGGTTGAAACTAAACAGACAACAAAGTCACCATAATGCATAAGTTTGATATCCTTCTAGGAACTGAACACTGAAATTTAATTTCAGCTGAGTGTAACTGACCTTTTATACCAGTTTGATTTATCTTACATTTGTTGTGGCAATGCCTTTAGAGTACAGTACTATGTGTACTGGTGGTGCTATTCAAAAAAAAAAAAAAAAAAAAAAAAAAAAGAGAACCTTAAAGTTATCAAAGTACAGTATAAGAAATATATAACAAGGTATAATTATTTTAGTTAAGCCCTAATTTATGGCCCTCTAGTCCCACATGAGCTTTCAGTACATTGCAATAGCCGTGGTAGTGAACTAATTTTGTGTGTAAGATTCAGGAACACATATCTTGCTTGAGGTGTGCCTAGATTTATAGATTACTACCATTGTAGGTTTGTACTGAGGTCAGGCAGGTGGGCATTGGGGTCACATGAGCAGAGGGTTCTGTTTATCCCAGGGTTAGAGGTTGGGATGTACTGTAAACTAGGATATGGAGAGAACTGTTTAGTAGGCAATATTTGCCATAAAGAGAGTGAGAGAAGCCAATAAAACAAATGCCATATTGTGAGTAAGAGAAAATCTTGTTATCAAGATATTATTTTTCTGACATTATCATCATCCTTGAGAGCGCTTTATGAATCTTTTTCAAGGGGCAAATTTTGTTGTACATTTATATTCCTATCAAAATTTGCATATATACTTACAGGTATAAATATGTTGCAGCCTTTGTAAAATTAAATAAACCCAGACATTTATTTAAAGTCTATTTCCACTTTCGTTTCTTTTCATTTTTTAATTGAGTGTATCAAAAATAAACCAGATACTGTGCAGTTACTCATAAGTTGCAAAGTGTGTTGATATGACCTTGAGCACACGTGTTGATCTGGCCTTGAGCACTTTCAACGTGCCAATTTAACCTTATCCAGGAGTTGTACTAGACGGGTGTTTTTCTTTTATATTGAAGGAGCTAGAACTCTGTCTATTTAGGGGGGCAATTTTTAATTGCCTAAGGGAGATTTAATTGTTACTCTTTACAAACCATGCATCCAATTTTTTTGTAGGAATTAAATTACCCTGTGGACACTCACTAGAAACTGGGTCTATAGTTGAAAGGGTCCCCAAAGGAGCTTTCATAGGACCAACCTTCAAAATAGCCGGTATCGCACCACAAAATGCGACACACTATCTTGCACATACGATGTACTTCTCGAAATGTATAGCGTAAGAATGCAATGCACTGCCTTTGCCAAATTAAAAAAATACAGTAGAATGAAGCAACAAACACACACACACACACACACACAGCAAGGCTTTGTCAGAAATGGACACATTTTCAGCAAGTATTCTTCAAGAAGAAAAAAAAAAACCAAACCAAAAGCTACGAATCCCATACGTATTTCCATATCAATCACACAGATCGGGATCTTCAAGAACTCCATGCAGTGCTTTCGCAAACACATGATCTGCATGCTGCAATCCAGCCTACGTGTGTTATATATGTGTATGCTTTACATGCAGTATTTTATCAGCGTAATGTACACTAATAGTTGAAAACTAATGAATTTCATTGTAAGGCAAAATTGCTACACCAAAATGAAAAAGTGTTACACAGAATAGTACTTTTTGCTACACAAAAATATTTCACTAATTCGATCACTGCATAGGACAGTCCCACCCATGGCCAAGTGGGTAAATTAGGGAACCAAAATGACCATGATAGCTGATATCCATATCAGCTGGCAAAAATACCACCAGATAAGCTGTAGTGCATCACATTCTCTGCTCTCCTCCAAGACAGGCAGGGACTATGTGACATCATGATGAGCTTGTATTATTACCATCTTTCTACACTTGTTATGGCTGAGCTAGGGTTTATCTGAGATTCTGCAAAAAGGGCTTGACTTGATTTAATTTGACACAAAAGTCTCAAAATGTACCCGAGGTCCATGCTACTGTATATGAGATTGTTAAAGCAATCAGTAGCACACCCATGATTGGGCAGAATCTTCCTAGGACAAAAATGGTCGACTGTTATCACTTCTGTTTAGGTGGTCATTCATGCATGTTTTAAGTGCAGTAAAGGTCTATTAGAATTGACATTTAATGGCAGTTAATGTCAGAGTAAGTAGGAAGATGATGGATCTTTCAGGACCTTGAAGGGAAAAGGCAGTCCCCCCAATTTGAATTAGTGTACCCTGGTACACTAGTTCAGGAATGGCTCCAATCAATCATGTGACAATATTTTTGTTACTTATTTCTTAAAGGGAAAATGCAGTCCCCCCATTTTGAAGCAGTGCACCCTGGTGCACTAGTTCAGGAATGGGTCCAATCAATGCTGTGACAATACATTTGTTACTTATTTCCTAATTTATGCAGAATAACTCATTGGTTTATCCTCAATATTCAATGATTTGACACAGGAACATTTTGAAAATACTTAAGACAGAAATAAGAGGAGATCAGTAAGATCTAGCAAATTTTTGAAAATAAAATTGGGGGACTGACTTCTCCCTTTAAATTTAAGCAGAATAACTCCTTGGTTTACCTTCAATATTGAATTATTTTATACAGGAACATTATGACAAATACTAATGAGAGAAATAACAGGAGATCTGTAAGATTTAGCAGATTTTTGAAAACGAACTTGGGGCGACTGCCTTCTCCCTTTAATGGCCATGAGTCACTTACACCTTTTTTTGCCAGGACTACTTTCAGTGCAGAATTTGCTCTTCATTGCAATCTAATAGGTGCTGCTGCTTATTTGAGTGGCTAATTGGAGTAATGAAAAATTTTTTTCCCCTAAAAACTATGGTAGCTGTCAGTAAGGGAAAAAATGCATCATGCCCATTCTACTTACAACATGTGCGAGTCCCCATAACATTGAAGTTTTTATACTCTAACTAATCATTGGGCAAAAAAGAAAATTTGGCTGAGACAAAGATTCCTCAGTATGTGATATTTATGTACAGGCCTGTAGCCAGAATAACCAATTTGGAAGGGGGGGGGCACATCCATGGTGGAGTTTTGCTGACCTGGATGAGGGGTACAAGGGGAGAGGGGTGTCCCCTCCTCTTTGAAAATTTTTTCCTTATTTAAGGACTCTTGATGCAAAATTTTCCATTATTTACTCCTATATTATTATTCCAAAAAGGCGGGTCTTGTAATAAATTTTTTCCTCCTTCAGTACAAGACCTTTTATTGAAAATTTTTTTTTTGGGGGGGGGGCACGTGCCCCCTCATGCCCCCCGTGGTTACGTGCCTGTTTATGTGTATAAAAGTCTGTATTATTTCAATGAGTTTCCACTATAGTTTGAAAAGGTTGCATGCTGCTATATCTACCATTTCTAGTTCCTAGCTAACAAAAGTTCAACAGATTTGGATAGGTGATGGATGTTTCTATCACATCATTTGTACTTAACTTTTTTGTTCTTATTTTACTCCAGCATGCTCATATGCAGGAATTTTTCTGGTGGGAGTGGGGGTTGGCAAAACCTGAGGTGAGTGCAACCATAAGTTGGCATGTTGTGTGGCAAGAAAAATTTAACTAAGTTTTTGGCATTGACAGATTGTGCCACAAATGGCACTTTCTGTGCCCTACCTTTTAAACCTTCTTTTCATCTCAAAAATTTACACTGATATTTGTAGTAAAAAATTTTACTTTGGAATTTCTGGGGGAGGGGAACTTCCATGCTGCTACCAACTGTGTATGGCCATGAACCCCAGTGATTCATAAAAAATTACTGTGACAATCTTGTAACAGTTTTGAAATGTATTTTTGAAAAGACACAATGTCAGGTACAGTACTCTTTCCAAAAACTGAACTTGTAGGAGGGAGAAGTCTGAAACAGTATAAACAAAACTGGAAAAAACTTAATTACACAAAATGTAAATGAAATGTGATTTATTAATTTAAATCACAATGTGATTGGGTACTGACTCTACAAAAACAAATGAAAGAAACTGGTGAATCTTAGTATAAAAGAGATCACATCTGCAGGTAATAAGGACTATCTGACTAACACTATAGCTGTTAATAGACTGGCATGACCCAAACAATTTTGGAGTTGAGAACGCTTAGTCCAGAGGGCTACCATCTCGAGGGGACTGAGTCTCCAAATAGCTCCATACACAATGACATTGAACAAAATAGTCATTCCTGCATCGTGATACATTAATAAGATCGCTTTGTAAAAAGGCAATGACAATAAAACCACCTCTAGTTCAAATTCCAATTGAATCCATTAAAACTGGTTTCAATTGGATCCAGTTTGATTCTAGTTACAATCTATATAGTTGAAACCTAGTTAAATCTAGTTATTTTTAATATGCAATCTGGGCAAAGTCCACTTGCATTTAACCTTGCTGGACATAGTTCAACCCAGTTGAGTGCTGTATGATCCAGTTCAACCCAACTGAATTTCTGCAAAACTAGTTAACACCTGTTAAACTAAATTAAACGAGTCAACTGGGTTCAACTGGAATTTGAACTAGAGACTGCTTGTACAGTTACATTTTCATTCTCCAATATTATTTTTACATGTACCAAGTCTATCTCTAGCAATCTAGCTAGTAAGTCATCACAATGAATACCAATTTAGCAGTATGCATTCTCATCAAGAAGATGGACTCCACTTCTAATCGAAGTCATCCAATTCGACACGCTTGACTCCATTATCACATTATCATCAACCACTCTGAAGAAACTATCTGGGTTCATATTCACACAGTAATGGCCATATAGTATGCATCACTGTGTACTGGTTGCAAAAATTTTTACTTGGAAATATCAATTTTCATACTGACCTCTTATAATATCATAAATTTCCTTGACAATTCCAGGACTTTCCAAGAATGTATGAACTCTGTATCATAGGGGAGAGACTACCTAAGAACCAGCCAGGAGACAGAACTACAGTATTGTCCAATAACTCCCCCCAACCTAACGCATCATATTAATACATTGGAGCCTGGTGCTATCAGTCTGCTCTAATCTGGACTGTACTAACAGTATCTTACCAGCTTCCTGCTATTCAGTATTTCCACATTTCATATTCAATTCCCTGATGATGATTTACCCCCAATCATTTTCCACCACAGACAATGCCCAACTATGACAATTTCCTCTCAGGCAACTTCCCCCGAAAGAAAGTTTGAAAATGTACTAGGTGAAAGCTGTCCAAGGGAAAGTTGTCTGGGTTGGGGATTGTCCAGGTTAGAATTGCCTCGTGACGCAACTGTCTTGGTGGCAATTGTTGGGGTACCCTCTCCTGGGGGGAAGGGTCTGTCAGGGAACTGTTAACATTAGCAACATAATATATCACACTACCTGCACACATCTGACTTCCTCCCATAAAGGGAAAATGCAGTCCCTCCCAAAGTGAAGTAGTGTACCTCGGCACACTAGTTCAGGAATGGCTCCTATCAATCATGTGAAAATATTTTTGTTACTTACTTCCTAAATTTATGCAGAAAAACTCATTGGTTTACCCTCAAGATTCAATGATTTTACACAGGAACATTATGAAAATACTTGTGAGAGAAATAACAGGGGATCTGTAAGACTGAGCAATTTGCCTTCTCCCTTTAAATCCCACATCTGATGCTGCTTGGATATGTATGCTCATGTTTCTGATAATTGCCAAAATTTCCTGACAGTTTATTTTATTCCGGAAGCATTTCCAACACTTTGCCACTTTTCTGGAAATCTGCCAGAAGGTGCAAACACCGTTGCCGTCTTTAAAGTGGACCTCAAGTTTAGAATTACAAGAAAATATATTTTTAAGAGGTTGGAGATTAAATCTCTTTCATCCACTCCCCATTTTCATAGCTTACTCCTTTGCTGAGACGTAAAATGTTGATATTTATTCACTTAATTTGAAATGGTCAATTGCACAACATTTTGCATTGTTGTTCTTGTACAACTCATATTACTTGCTTTTGCTTACTTTTAAAATTAAAATGTTTACACGACCTTGAAAAAGTTAATGTTCTCTTGCATAGCATATGGTACAGAGAAGGCTCGTAAAGTAAAGTTACCCTAAAATGATAAGATAGTGATGACATTTGAACACAAGGTGCAGTGGCTTTCGAAAAAAAATAAAAAAAAGACAATAACTTGAGTAGTACATGGATGAAATCATAAATGATTGTGCAATCATCTGCCATTTTAAATAGACAAAGCATCAAGATTTTATATCTCAGCTCAGAAATGTCCTGTGAAGATGGGGGTTGGACCATTTGGATTTACTTTTCAAGCTTTTGTAACATACATTTTTTGAAAATTTCTGAAAACAGTAATTTTGGTTAAATGGCAAGCCATAAATTATGGAAGATAATTCATTCTTAAAGATGTGCTTTAACAACCGAGTTGGGTGCTTTTACCAAAACTTATCAGTTCATGTGCAAGCTGCACACATGTAACAGATATAATCCCAATACTTGAGTACCAACAATAATTATATGTAAAATCCACACATGCAAGTACAGGATGGTATGTTTCTGATGTTTCTGAGTCTCAATTTAAAAGTTTTAGCACAAACCACTGATTTGTCAGTTGAGTTGTCTGTAAACAGTTTATGAGGAGGAACTTTAAACTTGCCTCTTAGAATGCAAATGAAACTTTTATAAAAGGATTCTACGATTAATGCCAACAGAACACTAAACATGGCCACTGAAACATCTGTTAAATGCTTAAACTGTTAAAGACTTCAAGCAAATCCAAATCCCACACTGACATGAAGAATGAAACAGTTTTAGCACAAACATACCTTTAAATTACTTTCATTGTACAAAAAGAGAGTGTTACCTCTGTTTTTCACAAACTGGACATGCACTTGGTAAAGCGCCCTCCTCCACCCTCCCAACCTACCCTTATAGTGTAATTACGATCTCTGATTGAAATCTGTTCCGTTTGGTAAACGACCCTGTAATGTATTTGTTCACAATGTGGCTAGAAATGACATGTACAAATCAAAACCTAAACTTGAAATAGACTCCCCATCCACCACACCCTGACCCTTAATAAAAAAGAAGATACATTTTAACTAGAGTAGCATAGCTACTGTCACTCAACCCTTCTGTAGTCACCTGTTCAGTTTTTAGTTCATTTTGAACACAACCATGGTCCACACTTAATACATACCCAGACTCATGTTGGGTTGTGCAGCACGTAAACACTGTTCACCTAGTAGTTGGACCGCGTCAGGGATAAATCTCTATAGCTAGTTCACTCCCTTATATAACACTGCCCTTAAGGGCAGGGATCAGAAACTTAAGTCACAGTGCATTATAAATGTGACCAGTTTGTGTAGGACAGAATAGGGGAAGAAGATACCAAATGTCTTTCCTCCTCCCTCCCTTAATCCCTCTCTCCTTTCCCTTCCCTCTATCTCCCTCCCCTCCCTCCCCATGAAATTTGTAAGCAAAAAATGAAGTATTGGATGAAAATTTA
>WURT03102644.1:0-12339 GCA_009936505.3 Holothuria glaberrima
ATATACATACATACATACAGTAAAGGCTGTATATGCTTAGTCCAGTTGGATTTCAATCCGTTTTCTAAATGACATGGCATCCTCAAAGAAATTATCTTTTGTAAAACCACTCCTTAGAGGAAGAAGCATTGGAATTATTCATTGTTTTGTACATTGCCTCTAGGGCAGTTGCCTGCATGGCAGGCTATGGGTTCTATTTGATATTAATCCTTCACATGTGGGTCTGGATGAAGACAAGGCAGAAGGTTGAACCAAGTCCATCCCTTGGGATATGAGAACAATCTTCATGCTCAAATCTTATGATGTGATATTAAAAATTTATTTTACTCTAAACGACTTAAGGAGAAGCAGACTCTTTATGGGGACAAACTATAAAGTGGTGATTACTTCTTATTTAAATACAAGAATACTGTAAATACTAAATTTTTAGTGGATCCATGTAATGTTCTCCAATTGCCATGATGTACATCCTAAATTTGCAGGACAAACTTTAAAGTAGTACTCCATCAGTGGGCATAATCATAAGTCCCAACCTGGTTAGTAACATCGGCTGACCGCAATGATTGGCTGACATAGGCAGCTCCCAACCTCAGCCAATGAGAGGCCTGTATTGTAGGAGTACTGGTGTGTTAATGCTTTGTAGGCTAGTGTGGTAGTTGTTAGTTTATAGATGCTGAGGTATGGTTGTTTCTATGTCAATTATGATGTCATCCTTACAGTCGGGACTCTTCAGAGTTGCAAAAAATTGGGCCGTGGGTACTTCACTCCAAAAATATTGGAATCGCCTTTAAAAACGTAATAGTCATCTCTCTGTTTCGAAGGGCAAGTATGTGCCAGAGAGATGGAGTTAAATTTAACATGTATGAAAAATTTTTGTCAGTAAAATATGTAATTTGAGTACAAGATAAATGTTTGTGGATACACTAGTGGGGGCACTTTTGAGGAGACTTCCTAGGTTCAACAAATATTTTGAAGTTAAAGGTTGGAGCAATGGCATGTATGCCCTTTAATATAACATAGATTACTTCCTGAAATTATAGAAAGTACAGTACACTTGTCCCATAGTTGTTTGCAGTCTTGTTCTCGTTAACTAGTGGAATGTTAATTCAGTCATAGTTGTAATGCATTTTAGTTTGGTGGAAGGAATTTTTAGGTGATTATCTGGCCCACAAGATACTCCTTGTCACAGACTGAGTCTGGAAGTAAAGTGCAAAGTTATATATATCCATGCTCCCTCTGCTCACATAAATTGTGGTTCATGTGAATGCAAGCATGCTTGGATGCGTTCGTAAATTGTCTATTCAGGGAATTTTAAGCACGTCAGCCTCTATTTATTTGTCAATCTATTTTTAAAAAATGGAAACTGATGGATGAGTAGATTAAAAATACTTCCTTGCTTCTGAGGTATCGGCAGAAAAGTATGCTTTGGTCTATGAATAAAATGTATCCAATGACACATAATTTCAGGGACATGTACACATCTAGAGGTGAACCCGTGTAGCAACTTAATATCCTTATTGGTGTTAGGGTTGATTAACTTAATGTAAGAGGGATGATCATGCTTTCTGGCTGTACAGTGCTGTTTATGGGTGGGGAGTGAGGAAAGGAACATAAGGGCTGTAGCCAGCCAAGTTACTGTAGGGGCAGGGGGTGATAGACTGATAGCTTTCAGGGAGAAAATTTTTTAGGGGAGGGGGTTATATACTATTTAAGTGCATGGAGGTAATTGTAATTTTGGATTTTTTACAGCAGGAGGGGGGCATACACGTTTCTTGGAAGGAAAGGGTCTTCATGCCTGTAGCCAGACAGATTACTGAAGGGATTTAATAGCTTTCAGGGGGAGCGAAATATTTTTTAGGGAGAGGGTAATGAGATATACTGAATTGTGTTAAGGCAGTGGTAGCTTTGGCTTTTCTATGGGGACAAAAAAATTTTCCTGGGAGGACCATCCCCTGCCCATCGTTCCCTCTCCTCGGCTACAGGCTTGAGAGTCATTAAGGCTCTTTCTATTTGATGGAATTTTACGTGTTTACATTTTCATTGTTAAAGAGTTTCTCATTTAAAATTTAGATCCCCATCTGGTACATGACTTAAGATAAAAACTTCTCATGCTACCAGTTGTCCAAATATTTTGGGGTCTTGCAGTGTCAGAATTTTTAGGTGTAATCAAGTCAAGAAGTAACAAGCACTGAAAAAATTGTTTAATAACCTCTACTTCTTTAGCACTGCTTTTATAAATTTAACTTCAATGTAATCATAAATAAAACCACGATTACTATTGCTTTGCCATTGTAATGGATTAAAATTATGATTACTTTCCAACTTTCACAAAAGTATTGGATTATGATTACTTCAAAGAATGTAATCGATTGTAATGGATTGGGATTACTAAATACGATTATCCTGAGCCTGGTTTGAATATAGCCATTTGGAATATACGTATCTAGGCCATTAAATGTTTTCACATTGGTACCCTTGCCTAGTACAGGTCCATTGATTTTAAAAAGACCTTACGATTATTTTGATGCATTACAACCCGTGTTTCTGGTTAAGTCCCATCCACATACCAAAGGTCAATGTTTGCGGTAAATTTCTTTGATGTATACCATTTGCTACCAAGATGTTATACTCGAGTGGGATTCATGATACTTATTCAGTGCATCCATTTTTCTATCACTACTGTGTGTTTCATTGTGCCTTTCTTTTGTAAGTATCACATTTTAAGCAAGACTGGAAAAGGATCGTAAATATGTCTCAGGGAACAAGTCAAACTTCACAAAAATTTTTTAGTTTTGAGGCACAAAAAAAGAAGAAATAACTAAAAATAAAATCAACAAAATTTGTAGTCCAAATACCAAAATTTTGTGGCAAGGGAATCTTTGATTCCTGATTTTTTTGCTCTTGTGGATTTACATTCCATGTCACCCCTCCTAGTGTAATCTCAGTAAGGAAGTTTTGTGGAATTCACAGATTGTTAAAACTTCGTATGTTTTGTGACAACCTGGGGTAATTTCTTGCTTGAAATGCCTGAATTATGACCCTCAGTCATAACGGTTATCCTTAAACTAATTCTTGATATCCCCATGGTTCTCTTTTTAATGTAGGAAAGCATACATTACTAATGTTTTTTATTTTGAACCGAAGATGGAAGAAATATGAGAACTTCTAATAAATGGAGTAATACTTGTTATGCAAAGTTTACTGTAAGTAAAAATTGAGTATGATTATACTGTATGAAAGTGGAGCTTAATGTAGACCTGGGCCTTGTTTCATAATGACTTTATTGATCTTAGGTTATAGTCTGCCATGCAATTGTCCCATTGATATCAAACTTACAGTAAGATTGATCTTTAACCCTTTATGAAACAGGGCCTTGGTAAATAGTTTTACATGTCAAACATAAATGCAGGCTGAAAACCTTCCTTCGTTTTAAAAGTCTCCGCCAGAGAACAATTGATAGGTATTCAATGCATAACATGCTGTAGATACGAGAGGTCATCCATTGCATCTCCCGTTTACCTCAACCACGGAACTTCCCTCTCTGACTGTTCTCAGACAGAAGGTACGCTCACTATACTTGTAATCGTTTTTGATATGGTGTTGAACAGAGAGGAAATTGCTTTTTCCCCCAAGCAAAAAGCCCTTTGATAAACTCAAATTAATCATGTTTGTGAGGATATCACTGAGGCCAGTAGAAATCAGTATCAAAAGATCTCTCTGCTGTTAGGAGCTGACATTTGGTAAAAATAATTATTTTTTTTTTGTTGGGGTACTCCCTGTTTTGATGGACATATTTGCAATAGAGTTCTTTCCTAGTCAAACTGCCTTATTTAGAGATAAATGTTTCAAATGTCACTTGAAATTGACACATACTTGAGCCTAATCATCATGGCCTGTATTGCCTCTTTATCAGTTCGTTCTTTTCAATCGTCAAATGTTCCTCAGAGCAAGGCTGGGACATGGCAATCTTCTTGATTGCCCAACTGGATAAACACCTCAGAGATAAAGGGTGGGACTGGAAATGATTAAAGCACTGCTGTTCTGCATCCATCACTTACGATCAAAGATTACTAATGGGCTAAATGAATGAAATGAATTTATACCCATTGAAAAAGTCGACACTCTCATCAGATCTACTACTATGTAAATTAGAAAGCTGTCTTCACACGTTCTGTATTCTTTGATTTCTTTCATAATCCACTGAGGGACTTTGTGATTCATACTCGGACACAGTTTAGTGTTTGCCTGAAAAAGCTGGATGGGGGAGGGGAGAGTTGGAGTGGAGAGGGAGAGGGAGAAGGGGGAACAAGAAGGGGAATGTCATGAGAGGGTGTGTGCTCGATTATGAAATGTGGAGATAGGTTAGGAATGAAGTGGGGGGGGGGGGGAATAACAAGATGAGACTTGGCTGTTTTTTGACATTTATTGCTCCAAAATAGGATTGATTTGGTGAATATGATCATGCATGACTCCTTGGCTATATTGTATAAAGTTGTTGAATAAGTTGTGTACTGTAGGTAATGGAAGGACATGCCTTATACTTGTGAACTGTTCATGGTAAGATCGGTTATCCTTTTGACCCTTATTTTTAGGTTTTCGTCCATGTCTGACCCACAAACTTGCCTACAGTAAGTTTCAAAGATCCATCCATTTATTGCATATTTATTACAACAAGATTAACATCTCATTGAGAGAGAAGAATTTGATTTATTTTATACTGTTTTTGTTTGTCCTGTTCTTCCTCTCCTGCTGTATTTGGGTCAAAGAAATATCACTTCTATGAGTCACATTGTGTTAATATTGTAGCTGATACTAACAGCTGGTATCACCTCACCCAGTGGGGAGGTAAATATAATGTGACGAACCTCTCCTTGACATACGGAGATGGTCTTAAGATGCTCTGAACGCCACGTTACAGGAATGAGAATGATTAATTTGGAGATTTTCTTTGAATTTTTGCAGCTGTAAGTGTTATTGGATAGCTCTCATTAGTTACCAATGCCATTGGAGTATGTTACTGATGGTGGGTGTAATTTGGCATAGGTGGGTACTTGTTAAAATAATTCAAATATCACAAGAATGATAAATGACTAAAGATCCCTGCATGGTGTAGCGGTCCACTGGAATTCCACTTCACCTGCATTCTTTCTTTGTTAACTTGGTGATGATCACTATGAAGTCAATGTTACATGTTGTTTGATTTGTAAATACTTGTGAAATGTTTAACTAGTAAAGTTAGCTTGGTTACCATGGTAACAAACATCCTATACAACTTTATAGCAAGTGGATATTTAGTAATGAATTTTGAAAACAAAATAACTGGTTCTACTTATTTGTCACAGCTCTTCTAAATATTTACAGTAGTAACTATACTTATAGGGAAAGAAAAATTTATCAAAGCGAAGTGCCTGTGTCAGGTTGCACTTATCTTCCTTCCAAAATGCCTGCATGGATAACCTCTGCATTTATGCTTCCACAACCTTGTTTTTATTTCTTTTGAAGCTATGCTAATCTCCAAAATGTCGTAGATTTGTTACAAAATAAATAACTGAACGCCACCATGAAAAAATGAATGTTTCTTTGTAACCGATGCCTGCCATTTTGGGGATCTATATCTTGTCAGAGCACAACAATGGCAAGTAGGAGTGGTCCTAATCATCGGCATCAGTGGGGGGGGGGCATGCCCCTCCCTAAATGTGCCACTGGCCCTAATGGCCTGAAACACTTGACAATGCCTGGTCTAGGCAGTGAAGTCACGTTAGTGGTTGAGCATTATGGGAAGTGGAGGAACAGGAGGGGGCAAGGATCTGCACACTAAAATTACCATGGGGAAACAGCATCAGCTGTGCCCCTTTCCCCCTTTTGACATCTTTGCTATGCCAGTTAAAAGATTTTCTTGTAATATTTTTGGGAATTTTCAGGGCTTGTGCACTCCTGTAAATCTTATTACTAAAATTTTGTGGAAATAGGGGCATTTTTCTTTCCTATGGGCATGCCTTGTCTTGTTTGTTCATATACTTTGTTCTGTATAAAGCAGGGAGCATCAGGTATAGTTGGAATCTGCTGTTATCTATTTCAATCGGGGCCTAAGAGGCAATTACGCAACCATCATTTTCCAATCACTTAGTTGAAATGGCACATCAGATATTTGTGTTGTCAATCGTGATAATTTGTACTTGAGAGATTGTACTCTGCTGTAACTGTAGTACTATACCATTCACCATCTATTAGCTTCCAGGAGTACAAGTATTTATGCATCTTCTTGTGCCATGACATCATTTCGAGACAATTACAAGATCACCTCAACTTAGACACAGCTTAATGATGGAAGTATTCACAAGCAATCATAATTGAAATTCTTGAATACTGTACCTCAGAGTGTATCGTGCCCCCAGGGACCACAATCCTCTTTTTAACCTCCAAGCATTTGTACTTGTGTACACATCCCTGTTCTATGCTCATTAATTAACCATGATGATTATTACCCCCAAAAGTACATCCCACTGATTGGTATTAACTCTTATGGTATTCCATTGACTGATGATGTCCAACTAAACCTTTGATGGACTCCTTGGCCCCCCTTTCATTCAGTGGCTGTCGTATCTATGACGTTTTGCAGTGAAAGGCAGTAGGGTTAGTCACTGCATTCTATGCCACCCTCATCATCTAATATCATCATAAAGATGAGTTCAGATCAAAGTCAATCACTGGTATCTATGTCTGGTTTCCTCTCACGGTGTTTGCTTTATATACTGTGTATTCAAGTTTCGTAGCATTCTGATCGCTGAGCTTTATTTGTAGAATCTATCCGCGTTAAAGCTAGGTACAGTAACAGATATTGTAGGTTTCACTGCTTTTAAAGGACAGATGTAGTATAAACTGGGAGTTATTATGTACTGTAGAGAATGGTTAAAAGAATTAAATTAAAAAAAAATTAATAAGGTAATATTTAAAGTCATTTCTCACTGAGACAAGGCATTTTATCACCACTAAAAGTGTTCACATGCAATTACAATATGCAAGTTTATTTGTGGTTTTCCTTGGCTCTGATTGCAAGGGGCATTCACATGCAATGTGGAATTTGAAATTCTTTACAGAAACAATCATTGACAATTTTGCAATCAAATTGGTTTCAGACCAGGGAGGGGGAGGGGAGCACTGGATGGGCTAAAGCCTCCTTGTAAAAGGAATGTGGTGGGCAGAAGTGTATATCTGCCACCTCTATTTGAGAACAGAAAACCTCTTGTTTGTTCCCTCTGTAAAAAATGTCAAAAATTAGCAGTAACTTTCCTTAAAATTTGCTCAAATATTTGCACCAGATTATATAGTTCTTACCCCTTGTTAAATTTGATTAGAATTATCAATTATTATGATTCTGTCATATATTACCCATTTTTGTCCAATTATATAATATACTGTAAATATACTACTGTGGTGACAGTTAAGTACTCAGACAGAAACGTAGGTGCCAGTATGAACACTTCTTAGTGAGATTTTCTCAGCAGACAATGTATTTGGTGCTTAACACCGATAATATTTCAAATTTGGAAAATTCTTGGCATTCTGAAAGAAGGTTGAGTTTCAATTACGTGAAAGGAATATTCTAGCTACCATGTAAAGGTATCTCTTCTTCCAAGAGATACCCACAGAAAAGACTGAAAAGAAACTGAGGAAAAATGGAAATTTTTGGTTTGAGCTGTCCTAATCTGGTAAAATCCAACAAGTACTGCATGGCATCATGACCCAAACAGGTCTCTCTGTAAATTTTGGCCGTATTGTACAGTTACTACGTCAAAGCTGACAGTAAATAAGAAGTCATTACCATCCTGTTTGTGATAAAACAAATCTTGTGGTTGCTTTCCTTTTCTGTCAGTTAACTGAAAATTTACAGAAGGCAAGGTTAAGATAAAGGGAGAATTTCATGATATACTTCTTTGTTGACATGAATTTTCATTCAAATGTCCAGGTTTGCTTTGTAGAGCAGGATTATGCTGTAATGAATACTTCCCCCTCATACAAAACTTTAAAGTGTTAGTAATGCTGGCATACACGTAGAATATGTGAAAGAGGTTTTCTGTTGTTGTGTGTTAATGTTAAAATTTTAAATAATCTTGTATAGTCGATGCTAATAGGGGGTTGGGGAAAGGGGTAAAAGAGGAAAGAGGAGGTTAGGAGAAGGAAATAAGGGGAGCCGTAGGAGAGATTTTAAATGATTACGATTGTCCTCTGCGTACGTAAGATTCTTTACCCTTCCACCATATACTCAACAGTGATCAACCAATGTACATAATAGGTAAATCAAAATCTTGTAATTAATATCTTCATTTTCACATTTTATTGATGGGGGGGGGGGTTGGGAACCTTAGGGGCATAGCACATTTCATTTCCAAGGATAACTAGTTTGGCAATTCAATAATAGCAGTTTGACAAAGAAATTGTAAATATGTAGGTTAGGCAGGTATAGAAGAATACTATATTACTGTTACTATCATCATCTTGACATTGGTAGGCTGCAGAGTTTACAGAGTGAGTACAAACTTCCGAGTACGAACACAGAAAAATGTACTCGTGTACGAGTACAAGTACATATTCACATACTACAAGTTTGATGGTAAATATGGAAATGTGGAATGTGAATGCAAAAATGTATCACTATTTATCAGGGTGTGGACCAAATCAGAGTATTAAATCAACTTGTTCAGTTTACTCAAATATTAGTAGTCTCAGAATCTATGTGAGGAAGATTAAATGTTACAAACTTGAAGTCTTTATTATAGGAATTTTTCCATTTATGCAAGGTTGGGGTTCAGTCCAAGGATATACCACTCTAACTCCCTTCTTCAACCCCCTTCTTCAACCCCCTTCTTCAACTTCCTTCTTCAGCCCCCTTCTTCAACCCCCTCCAATCCCACTTCTCCCCCTTCTTCAATCCCCTTCAATCCCACTTCTCCCCCCCCCCCCAAATAAAAGTGTATATAAAATTTCAAAGAAAACTGTAGAGATATGCGATGAAGAAATTCCATGGAAAATTCGTTCAGTGAAGAATTTGTCTTCTCTTTTATTAAAGACTTGTACTGTTTATTATTTTCCGTTGTTTGATTCGTTCCACTCCTTTCCCCTTCCCCCTCCTCACCCTTTTCTCAAGGGTAAATATTAACAAAAGTTTCAAAGTTGAAGTAAGTTATCTTCCACGTCTTGTCAACAGGGGAATGACAATTACTACTAAAACCTACTTCAAACAACCTTGAAACATACCGGACCTAGTTAGTATGTAACTGTTGACCGTACTGCACAATAGTCTACTGTATTGTTAGTCAGCTGTTATATATGCAAACACCATTCAAGGTTATATGAAGATCACAGAGCCTTTAAATTGTCCAATGGCAAGCCTGTTGAGACATGTCCCTCTCTGTTTAGCCTCTGGGCAGGTTGGCCCTTGTTTAATACTACTTCCTGTGGGAAACCCTCTGTGGAGGCACTCAAATAATGATGCTTCTATCGAGTTTAGCACCCCTTGTTTACCCATTCCATTTTGAAGTGGTCTTAAGTGCTTCCCTCTGTACCTCAGTTTTTCTTATCACTATTTGTATGGAGGTTATTTGCTCTACTTCTCCAAACAGGAAACTGATTCAGTAAGGTAGCGGCCTGATAAAAATATTTGCTAGAAATATTTGTCCAGCTAATTCCTTCTGTACTAAGAGCGAGCCAGGGGAAGACCCAACACTATACAAGGTTAGCGGTTGGGTAGGCTGACCAGCAAGCAGAAAAAATAATTGTATATAAATGAGTTAAGAAACAGTGTCTTAATTTGCCTCCACCTTGAATTAAAACATTGGTTTCCCCTGATATATTGCCCAGTCCATTGGTAAACCAAGGGGCGTATTGGGTTGGTTCAAAGAATTCATTATTTTTTTCACACCTGTTGAGTTTTACCCATATCATGATGGCAAGTAATCAAACTTAAGAGATTTTGCACATCTGACATACAAGTGATACTGGCACTGATAGAGTATTAATGAATAAAAATCTTTATAACAACTTCGTGACCAGACACTTTTTACCATTAGGTATTAATCATATGCAATCCCCGCCTGTCCACAAAAAGCACAGTTTTTCCCCATTTCAGTGAAGTTCTGTAGGAAGTGCTTCGTGACTAATGAGGCTAATTAGAAGCATTGTCATGCAATGGCTTTCCTTAAACTTGTCACAAAATAATCAATTTCAACTCAATGAGCCCCTTTAATTAAATAGTTTCTTTACAAAAAGTTCTGATATTGAGTTTATTACATAGTACTCATAATTCAGCAACATATGTTGGCACAGTATATGGAGTAGGCTGTTATGTGTCAATGTGACAAACTTTTGACAATTTTGAAAGGATGACAATAGGCATGCCTTTGAAAGGGATTCAAATGACATTGAATGTAAATCAAATGGTTCTCCAAAAAATGGCAAAATGTTTGTCTCCCTATTAGGCATGTAGGGGGTTGGGTAAATTGCCAGCCTTGTGGTCCTCCCCTCCCATGACTTTGTCAGCCAAAGCTAAACCTATAATGCAGGGTTGTGCCAGTCCAAAAATGGTTGTTGCCTCCCTCCCCCCCAAAAAGCTTTTAATAGTCTGGTTATGACATTGCTCTTTCTTGATGTCAACTATTTTAGACATTTTAATACACAGGAGGGGGAGGGGGGCCTTGCAAATTTGAGAAAACTCTAGAATATAGGAATGTATACCACTATCATCATATAAATCCAATTTTCCCTCAATGTCTATCTAGAGATAATTTTGATGTGATTGTTAGTACTTTTTTGGTTACCATGCTACTGGTCCCAGCTTATGTGGCAAGTGGATTTTTAGCATATGTGCACAGCAGAACACTAACATACAGTACATAGAACATACATAGTGCACGGTAGAGTAACAACGAGAGAAACAAGGCTTCTGTGAGTATTGAAGTTACTGGTAGTACAGCTGTCAGTAACCAGGAGTTATAAAGGATAGGTCCATTGCAACTCCCTGCAGTAACCAATCCCTATCTTGTACTGTGATGAGAAACTCATATAAAAATATATAGAGGCCTTCACCTGGCTTCAAGTGAGTAGCCAGGCAGTGTTAGGAGGGGCATTTCAAGATACTCATCACTGTAAACTGATCAAATGTTGATCAGGCACCTAGTCTTAGTACCTGATTGCACTCTCCAGTCTGACCATGTCAAATTTCATTGACTTACATACATCATCTGTCTCAAGAATTTTGTCTGTGACCAGTTCTCAAGCTGTAATGACCACTGTATGACCTTTGAGAGGCCCAGAGGAACTTCAGTGGGGGTTGCCATCAAGAAAATTGCATTCATTACCAGAGATACACCTAACAGTTAGTACTAGCTTCTTGCTCCATGCAGGGAGTTGCTATTGCTTCATGCAGTGTTAGTTTATGTGTGGTGCAATATGCTCTTTTGTTATAAAGAAGAACATACCAGTACTTGTAAAAGTGTAAAAAAAGAAAGTTCAATGATTAATACAGCATACCTATGAACATAGCTTTTGCATTAGCTTTGTTCTGTCTAGGCCTATAGCTCAAGATGCATGTGTATGTACCTTTCATACTTGATATCAGTTTGTCATATTGAGAGGAAGAATTCTATTGTTTTAGGAGGAGGTCTGAGGTTACCAGAGGTCAAAAAACCGAAAAGTTTGTAAATTTTATTTCTCAGGGTAGGAACTATACACAGTTTGCATAATGAGCATGTGGATGCACTATTGTCTGTAGATAACCTATTATTCTTGAAAGAGGTCAGAGGTCATCTGAGGTCATTGGAGATAAAGTGCTGAAACCATGTAAACTGCTTACAAACAAGATATATTCTAAGAGGATTAACAATGGTGCAGCTCGTTCTTTGTGTGAGGATGGCCCCATATTGAGTAAAAGAAGTATTACTTTTTGGAGGTCAAAGTTTATTTGGGGTGACTAGAGATCAAGTGGTATAAACTTAATAAGTATGGTAATTCATGGAAAGGTAACCTTAGATCTTTGGTGGGTTCAATTTCCTCCCATTTGTCAATAAATAAACTATACCATCAAAACCAGTTATGTTGAAGTTGGTTGCACACCTGGTCTGAAGCACCCTTGTGCAGACCAGCTTTAAAGGGAGAAGGCAGTCCCCCCATGTTTATTTTTAAAACTTTGCTAAGTCTTACAGATCTCCTTATATTTCTCTCACAAGTATTTTCATAATGTTCCTGTGTAAAATCATTGAATATTGATGGTAAACCAATGAGTTATTCTGCATAAATTCAGGAAATAAGTAACAAAAATATTGTCACATGATTGTTAGGAGTCAT